>CAOKZL010002074.1:0-252936 GCA_948472985.1 Iguana delicatissima | reverse complement strand
TTAGTTATTGCAGCAAGCAAGCAAGCAAACCAATAGCGTCTATTGGAGAAACCGAAGGAAATGCTATTTCAAGACTTCAGGCTTGGATTTTTGACCTGGACCTTTGGTCTCAACATTTGATATGTTGGAAAACATGAAAAGAGTTATTGGACTGGAAGCTGTCTCACCTGGATGATCATTACTAGAGGATTTGAAAGCCTTCTTTGACTGTTTAACTAAGCATCTTTGCTCTGCAAATGTCAGCAGCTGTCTCAATTTGCTTTGTCAGGACTATTAGAGGTTCAGTATCAAGCATCCATCCATAACTCATTTTGGAGATGATTTAGCCTTCATGTGGAATGTGGGAAAACTTCCCTATGTAAATCCACAACCAATAAAAAGCCAGCACTTCAACGAGCTGGCTAACCTAGAACTCTTCTCCCAAGAGTCAGCCATCTCTGAGAAAGGATTTTTTATTTAAAACATGGAATAGTGTCCAAACACCTGAGCTTCCACTGGCAATCCAGTCCAACCTCAGGTTTATCATCTCAGTAAGAATGAAATCAAAACCATCAGGAGGTAGGGCCTTTCCACATTACGCTGTTCTAGTGTGATCATTCCACTTTCAACATCCTGCAGGATTCTGGGGTTTGCAGTTTACTGAGGCCAAAGAGCTCCATGGCTGAGAATTGAAATGCCCCTCTTAAATTGCAAACTCCAGAATTCCACAGGACGTTGAAGTGAGAATAGCACTATAACAATGTAATGCAGAAAGGCCCATAGTGGTTGAATGTTGGACTGGGAGGCCAGGATTAGAATCTCTGCTTGGCCACTCAAACCAACTGGGTGACCTTGAAATTATATGATATAGCTGAATTAGATAAACTAACATTGATGTTATCAGATAAAAAAGGATCAACAAAGATGGTAGCCCCCCATGGGAAAAGATGTTAGGGGGAATTAGCTATAGCAGGAGTGCTGTATTAACATCTAAAATATAAGATATTTTAGAAGGATAAAAATTCAGACCAGCTTAAACTGAAGAAATGTTAAATGTGATGTTTCTCTTTTTGTGTATATTAAAAGCTCAGTAGGGTAGGCCATGTATTGAAATACTGTAATACAACAAAAGAATAATCCAAAATAGTAGTAGGGATATATAATTACATAAGAATTAGAAATAAGCAGAAGCTTAATTAGAAATAGAGAAGCACCCATAAATTTTAGAGATGGAAGTTGGTTTGGGAGAAGGGGAATTATGTTTATTGCACTAGTAGTAAAGAGTAGCTGTAAAAAATCTTGATATTTTAATTTTATAATGATATAATATGTATATAAATCTATACTCAATTTGTCTATTTGTTTCATGGAAATTGTGGGTTTTAATTTTTTTTTTTTTAAAGAAACCTACTGAGTGACCTTGGGCAAGTCACACTCTCTTGGCCTCAGAGGAAGACCATTGCAACCCCTCCTGGAACAAATCTTGCCAAGAAAACCCCATGATAGGGTCACCCTAAGGTGGGGTTACTGTGTTTAAAAAGACCTGAAGGCACACAACAACAACCAGGATGAAACCAGAGGTATCCAAATGGCAGGCAGCAAAAGTTAAATTGATAGCAGTGGTGGCTCCCATCTGGGCACTGAATCTTTTCCAGGTTTTAAGAAAGGTATCCAAGCTGCTGAACCTAGTGGGGTAACATTTCAGGCACCTTCTTAGATAGCTCAATTAAAGTTCAGACTAAAACCCAGAGCAGATGGTCCACATGCATACATGGGAGCCATCAGTTTCCACTAGGTGAGAGGATCAGGTAGCAAAAGGTAATGGGAGAGATACTGCTCTGCTGATGAAATGTTTGAAAGAATTAACAGTTTTCAGCTACATCAAGGATGGGAAAACTCCACCAGTTTCAGGGGCCAATTTTTAGCCCCCAGGATTTGTCGTGGGCTACATACCATGTCCCTCCACTGCAAGTCAGAAGGGATTGGAAATCCACTTTTGGGGTCTGAGGGCCAAAACAAGCCTCACTTTACACTTGGAGCTGATTTTTGTCTGAATTTTAGGGGCTGGATGGGCTTCAGGGGAAGGTCCTGTACACAAAAAAGCGCTGGGGAACAACGCCTCAGCTAGATGGACAATGAATCTGACCTGCTTCCCCTTTCCCCCCCCCCCCCCCTAAGTCTCATTCATTTCAGTGGGCAGAGTTCAGTACTAAGCATTCATTTGATGCTTGGAATCCTGTAGGTGACTTAGGCATGCAAATAGATTTCCCTCTGTGTAAGTGGTTGGACCATCTTCTCTACTGAAGCATGGCTCCATTCAGCTCAAGCATGTGGGGTGCAGAGTTATGCATGCCGCCCTGTTTCTGTATGGTTGTGTATGCACACGTGTGCATGTCTTTTGTACATTGCACATGGATATGTGCTGCATCTGCAGATGGACATTGCAGTGGTCATACATTAGGTTGTGTAAAGTCGTACTGCACAAGCAAGATGCACTACACAGCTGTCACAGCACTCTGTGGCCTAAGCCCTATTGTTAGTCCTGATCAGTGCAGAGCCATTGAATCAGTGGGATTTACAGCTTTGTCAGCTCACCATTCAACATCTGATTCAAGAAGTCTTCTCTGGTTCAGAGCAAATACAGTATGTCTACTATATCCTCGGAGGAACACATTCCTAGACTTAACGCAAATAACAAAAAGCATGGATAATAGCAAATGCTATTTTTTTTTCAATGAGATGAAATGAAATTGGTACCCAGATGAGTAAGCAGCTTTGAGAGGAGCCACTGAAACTGGACAGAACTTTAGAATCTAAGAGAGAGTTCTGTAGCCATGATATGCAGTCCAAAGCCAGTGCTGAACTGATAAAGAAGTAAAATTGAAGAATAACGTGTGGTCAAAAATTAATATTTATGGATCTGGATTTCTTGATTTCCACACGGGGTTTTTAACGCAAGGCAGAGCGTCCTCCAGGGAGGATGTTTGCACCTGGGAGCGGACTGGTCGGACCTACTTAATGTAGATTCACACCCCAGCCCGCTCCAGCATGATCTGAAGTGGTGTCCAGTGTGCTTTTGAAAGACCGCTAAAAACAGGTCTTTGAAAAGCATGGAGCGCAACACTGCAAGCCTGCTCCCTTTAGGCTGGCGAGCTTCAGTGGTTGGTCGAAGCCGCCATTTTTTGCCCCCAGAGCAGTGCGGAGCGGCGGCCACGCACTGCTCCGGAGAGCATGGACCGGGACTGGGGAGCCCAAAAGTCCGGTGAGTAGTGTCACGGGGGCGATTCCCTCGCCCCGTGCAGAAATGGCCCTCAGTGTGGGTAAATTGCATATATCAGTGATGTAGATATGGGAACAGACTATAATAGTACACCAGCCTCTGTCTCCTTGATGTAGCTCTCAGTCAGTATCTATCAACAATGTCAGCTTCCCATAAAGAGCAATGAGTCTCTTGCCTTGGGTGGCAGTATTAGGAGAGGTGACAGTTTGTGTTCCAGCACCACCGAGAGGCTCCCTCAGCAGTTGCCTATTGTCTGACATGGAGAGAAAAGCACCATGGAAGCAGCTGACCCTCGTGGCCTCCTCTGCAAACGCCGGCTTCCTGATGTTTGACTCAGAGGACGTCTCAGGGAGGTCTACTGCTAGGCGTCCTTCAGAAGAACCTTGCTGGTTGCTTTCCCCGCTGTGGCAGATGCAGCAGGGAACGCTCTGGGTTGGATCTCCGGAGCGGCTGCTTCCCCTGCTGCCTGCCTCTGAGGATCTCTCAGAGCAAATACAGTCAGTATAGGGGGGCCTCTGGAGACTTCTGCCAGATACATGGAAATTAGCTGACATTACTCTCCAGGGAGCCAACCTGAACCAAACGTTTTGTTCTGAGGGTGCTCTTCTTCAGAGCAGAGCTCAGAAAATCTTGGAACAGGTCACTAGTTTTGGGATCATCCTAGGCCCCGAGGTTTCTGGGCCAAAACCTGAGACTTAAGAATGGTCCCCAGAGATGTCATTAAATGTTATGTGTTAAATACCAGCCACAGTTGGACTTAATATACCAGCTGTACGGTCAGCTCTCCACATTTGCAGGTTTCACTATCACAGATTTACTTGCAAGTTTCTTAAATCTATGTCCCTTGCACCTCAAGTGCTTCTTTCCCAGGGGGAACCTTCGCTCTCAGTGGCTCCCATTAGGTTGCTCAATCCTATAAAAATCTGCCTCTGGTCCTGATTCTCCTCCTCCAGCCACTGCCTTGCCAGCCTAATTTCTCAGCAGCAGAAGCCCTCTTCTAATGCCACCCCCACCCCCAAGGAAGGAGATGGGTGAGAGAGAGAGGAGAGATAAAAACTGAACTCCTTGCTAATCCACCCTTTCCTCTTTCCCTGACTTGGTTTGGACCCTGGGTGCCTGTTCTCCCCACCATGTCTCAGCCCCCTTCCCACAAACACACACACACGTTTTAAGATTTGCAATTTTTCCATATTTGCAAGGGTTCTGCACCCCAACCCTAGCTGAATGTGGAGGATCAGCAGTATTTGTGAATTTCTGCAACCCCTGTCCCTCCACCTCAGGTGCTTCTTTTGGGAGAATCGTCCATCTCAGAGGCTCCAATCAGTCATAGAATCGTAGAATCGTAGAATCATACAGTTGGAAGAGATCCCAGGGGCCATCGAGTCCAACTCCCTGCTATGCAGGAACAGCCATCAAAGCATTCCCGCAGATGGCCATCCAGCCTTCCTTAAAAACCTCCAAAGAGGGAGACTCAGCCACATTCTGAGGCAGCCTATTCCACTGCCGGACAGCTCTCGACCATCAGGAAGTTTTTCCTGAGGTTCAAGTAGAATCTCTTTTCCTGCAGCTTGAATCCATTGCTCCTTGTCCTGGAAACTCTGGGAGCAGCAGAAAACAAGCCTGCTCCCTCCTCAACATGACATCCCTTCAAATATCTAAACATTGCTATCATGTCCCCTCTTAACCTTCTCTTCTGCAAACTAAACATCCCCTGCTCCCTAAGCTGCTCCTCATAGGGCTTTATGGCTTCCAAACCCTTCACCATTTCGGCTACCCTCCTCTGGACACATTCCAGCTTGTCAGATCTCTTCTCAATCCAGGTGCCCAGAACTCAGCACAGGATTCCAAATGAGGCTTAACCAATGCAGAATAGAGTGGTATCATTACCTCCCTTGATCTAGACAGCATACTCCTATTGATGCAACCAAAAATCGCGTTGGCTTTCTTAGCTGCCGCGTCACACAGCTGACTCATGTTCAGCTTGTGATCTACCAAGACTCCTAGATCCTTTTCACACATACTGCTATCCAGCCACACGTCCCCATCCTATACTTGTGACTTTCATTTTTTTCTGCCCAAGTGCAGGACCCTCACTCCCTCTGTTGAAATTCATTTTGTTAGTTTTGGCCCAGCTCTCCAATCTGTCAAGGTTGTATTGAAGTTTGATCCTATCCTCTGTGTGTTAGCAACTCCTCCCAGTTTGGTATCATCTGCAAATCTGATCAGCATGCCCTCCACTCCTTCATCCAAGTCATTGATGAAGATATTCAATAGCCCTGGCCCCAGGACAAAACCCTGTGGCACCTCACTAGTCAACCTCCTCCGCGAGGATGAAAAGCAGCCATTGGTGAGCACCCTTTGGGTTCGGTCGGTCAACCAATTACAGATCCACCTAACAGTAGCCCTGTCCAGCCCGGAATTTACTAGCTTCTTTGCAAGTCAGGTTGTGCAAGCCTTTAAAAACTCACCTCTGGTTCTCCTCCTCTTCTGCTCCACTAGCAGCTGCCTGGCTCCCAGCCCAGTTTCTCAGCATCACAAACCCTCTCCTGATGCCCTGACACACCCAAGGAAGGAGATGGGCGAGAGAAGGAAGTATAGGGCCATCCAGCCAACCTTCCCTCTCTTTCCCACCTGGTCTGGGCCCGGGTGCCCACTCCCCCCCTTGCTTTGGCTCCTTCCCACAGACAAACACCACATTTTGATAATTGCGATTTTTCTATCTTTGCAAGGGGTTCCTCACCCTAACCCTAGTGAATGTTGAGGACCAACCATAATTCAAAGCTGTAATTCAAACACATGCATAGACAACCAGAAAACATTTTTCCTGTTTGGAAATAAAGACAAAAAAATCTTATCTTAAGAGGCTCTTCCCAGATCAAGGTGACCTGAGGGGATTAATCTTCTCCCCTAACATGGGCAGACAGGATAAAGGAACGCTGAACTTATCCAACTTGCTTCTCGAGCTGCCTCCAGATTACTCAGGGTTAGGGGTGCAGGACCCTCACAAAACAGCTGAGAACTCACTAGTGACCTCCCTTAAACTTTGGTTAACATCTTTGACTATCTGGGTATGACCAGGACTGGCTTCATCCACCTGTAACTGCTTCTCTCTACTATAACCATCCTTTCCTGGCAATTGCTGACTGTAGACCCAAGTTTTTGTTGCCATGTGCCTTCAAGTCATTTCCAACTTATGGAAACCCCAATGTGAACGCATCATGGGGTTTTCTGACGCTGAGAGTGTGTGACACAACCAAGGTGACCGTGAGTAGGTTACCATGGCTGAGCAGGGGATAGAACCCTGGTCTCCAGGGGTCATAGTCTAACCTCAAGCCACTATACCATGCTGACTCTTTGTAGACACAGGACACATGAAGAATTTCCTGTCCCTCCTAATCCACTGCCCAAGCTGGGGAATTCACCTTCCCTCATGGAAGGTGGCCCTGACCATTAGATATTGTGCACAATTGAAAGCTGAATTGGGGTCCAGTTTGGTTTTGGTTTTCAGGGGAAGTTCTTCAGAAATTAAAAAGTTTCCCACTCTCTTAAGTTTCTGAATCAGAGTTCTTACCTGGTGCCATGTTTACTTCCTCCTCTAAACGGCTACATATTTTGAAGAGATAGATCTAAGATGATGACACAAAGAAGGTACTTTCCAAAACCCCCAGCATCCCCAGTTGTCAGGTTCAATAGCAATAGCATTTATTCTCCTCATACCGCCTATCAACTAGTGTTATCTAAGCGGTTTACAATGTATTTTAGCTAATTGCCCCCAACAAGCTGGGTACTCATTTTACCGATCTACAAAAGGATGGAAGGCTGAGCTACCTTGGAGGCTGGCAGGATCGAACTCACAACCTTGTGGTTGCAGTACTGGCATTTAACCTCTGCGCCACCAGGGCTCCACTGTGTCTGCCATGTTTGCAGCCAAACGGTAGTGCTTGGGTGCATAGCTGTGAAGGGAGGAAGGAGGGAATGAAAGGTGATGGATGGGAAGCTGGGAACCTACGAATGGTTGGGTAACGATCTGTGATAAGACCAAATGGAGGCAACTGCAAGGTCATGCTGTTGGCAGGCATGGATCCTGGAAAAAAATGATGTTATAAGTTATCAGCAAATGGGATAGCAGTGCATGTTAATTTCGAAATGTAGTGCCTTATATAGTGCTGTAAATCCAATATTTCTTTAGTCCTGGCAATTGATGAAGTGTGCTTCTGTTGCTTCAGTGTTCTGAATAAAACTTTTGAAACCTCTAAACTGTATTCTCTGAACGTAAAGTTAGCCTGTACATCACACCAGCCTTGTTACCAAGGCAGGCAACCAAACTGCTCCAGCTTCACTGTGCCACCCACAGAAGTGTTGAGATCATTCTTTCTCAAAAAAGACTTGGATGGCAGAAATAGCCAAATGTTTAGGGAACCTTGCTAAGTGTACATGTTCCTAAAGCCTCCCTGAACAGAGGCTGTAGCTAATCCATTTCAGAAGCTGCTGAATCAAGGAACTGAACTGCATTGAATCCAGGAACTGTTGAGTAACATTTGGCTGGACCAGACATTGTAAGAAGACATTTTCATTACTCTAGCTTGCCAGTTAGAGTTGCCAAGTCAGGACTATCCTGGCCAAGGGATTTAAAGCCCCCCAACTGAGACAGGGGTGACTTCTTGTGATGCCATGGAGGAGCCTTTGCTGATATCATTAAGCATGAGACATTATCAACCACAGTTGCATAAAATACAGGCTTCCCCCTCTCATCCTACAGGTTTGGGGACTGGAGCACTGTCAGAAAATGGAATTGTTAGAAATGCAGAACCCATGTACTGTACCGTAGGGAGCGTGGCAGACTTATGGAGGCTTACTTGGAACCAACTGTGTGCACATTTTAGCCGGCTTAGTGCATTCTTCCCCTTTCAGCTCACTTAGCAAGCAGCGTGTGTGTGCAAAGTGGTTCCAACTGAGCCTTCATAGGCATGAGGAATTGAGGGAAGAGTGAAACCCCCATCAAATTAATGGAGCTTGTCCTTAATTGAGAAATGTCAAAAGCGTGAGTCATCAGATGACAAGGTGTCGAAAGGTATAGGCTTCCTGTAAACCATTCTAAGAAAAAGACTGTGTCTAATAAATTCCACACACACACGCACATCTTTCAAGGCGGTGCCCTCACCCCGAGGACCAGAAACGAGGGACCGGGACTAGGCCCTGAGATTGATAGAATCATAGAAATGTAGAGTTGGAAGAGACCCCAGGGGCCATCCAGTCCAACCCCCTGCTATGCAGGAACACCCTCAAAGCATTCCCGACAGATGGCCATCTAGCCTCTGCTTAAAAACCTCCAAGGAAGGAGACTCCACCACACTCTGAGGCAGCATGTTCCACTGCTGCACAGCCACTGTCAGGAAGTTCTTCCTGAGGTTCAGGTGGAATCTCCTTTCCTGCAGCTTGAATCCATTGCTCCTTGTCCTGGTCTCTGGAGCAGCAGTAAGAAAGCCCTCCCCTTCCTCTACATGGCATCCCTTCAAATATTTAAACACAGCTATCATGTCCCCTCTTAACCTTCTCTTCTGCAGACTAAACATCCCCAGCTCTCTAAGTCTATCCTCACAGGGCATGGCTTCCAGGCCTCTCACCATTTCTTCCTTGCCCTCTGGACTTGCTCCAGCTTGACCATGTCCTTCTTGAATTGGGGTGCCCAGAACTGGACACAGTATTCAGATCTTAGGTCTAACCAAGGCAGAGTAGAGCTGAAACCCTTATCACTCCCTCCATCTAGACTCCATACCTCTATTGATGCAGCCCTAATAATTGCATTGGCTTTCTTGGCTGCCGCATCACACTGTTGATCTGGCAATCGAGGCTACAGTAGCTGCTTCAAAGCAAGAGGCCCATAACAGACATTCATAGATACATATAAATGCAGTTTTCAAGGTGCCATTTTCTACCTGAAGATACCCCTATACCCTATGTTCCTGGTAGCTCTACATGAGGGTAGTGAGTCTGCCCTGGGCTTTAGTCAGAACTTTAAAGGAAATATCCAAGGTACTGACCCTATTTTGGAGGTATAATTCAGCACCTAGGATAGCTTTTTTTTTTAAAGAAGTTCAGAATAAAACCCAGAGCAGATTCAGTACTCCACTGATCTTGGGAAGCCCCCAGCCATCACCCCTGATATGACAAAGGAACTTGTTGCTACCAAGTTGGCAGTGGGACTGGTGGCATTACTGTATCTTTCCAGGCCCTGCTACACATGCAGCAAACAATAATTAGAGATAGGGCAGGGGGAACACAGATGATTAAAAAGGCCAGCTATAATCTTCCAAGGACCCTCTCTCAGTGAGGAAAGCTGGCATTTTCCAGTGGTAAGGAAACTCATTGTCTTATGCAGGGTCCTGCCCTACCCCTTTTGCCACCACTTCTGTTCGTCCCCGGACTGCTGAAATTCTGTGGCATGGTTGCGGCAAGACGAAGGATGATTGTTGTTGAGGGACAGTATCTGCCTTGTTTTAAAAGCAGCACTGGGCTTCCCCAAGTCTTCCTGGAGTACGGTCAGGTATGAGAACAAGGTCTCTGTACACATTTGGTGTCAAAGAGTCTGGCCGCTCTTTTTTAGCACTACTACCCTGCAAAGTAGGCTAGGAGGTAAGCTTTCCTGTGGGAACACTTTAAATCATCTTTCCACTGACCTTTCATTAAATATAGCAAGATAGGAAGCTGTTTTATATGGAGCCAGTATCAAGTCATCCAGCCTAATATCAACTGTGGCTGCAGCCTTGACTCTGCAGGGGTTTCACCTGGGATTCATCTCTGCCGGGAGAGCTCTGGCACTCATTTCTGGCTTCCCATTCAGGTACTAAACGGACTGATTCCTGCTTAAAGCTTCCCAAAATCAGACAAGATTGAATTTGCCTAGGATGGAAGGAGATTTGAATCCAGCACTTCCTCACCCACGGAAGGAAATTTTTGTTTACAATTCAGGCTGCATCATGTTAGTCACTTGTGTGTGTGTAGGTTCCCTGCCTTCCACTGCAGTTGTACTTTTTTTGGTGACGGTATAATGTTCATATTCAGTTGAAGGTTGCAGAAGCAGAGCTAAACATGTGGGGCCATTTTGTATGTGGGGCCACCGTGCATTACACATGCATAAGTGTCCTCTACCTGAAGAAATACCAGGTGTCCTCTACCTAAAGAAATATATTGCAACTATGCAATTCCTGTTCTTTGCACATTCAGTTGCACAGCGTTGCAACGCATTAATGGTCAGTTGCCATGTAACTCTGTCCATGTAAGCTTAGCACCATCTCCTTGATGTAGGGTCTTAGTCATTATACCACAATGGCTCGTCCAAGTATATACATAGTGCTGTTGATGTGCCTTGTAAATGGTTGTTAGTGTTTCTTCCCTACAGCTCTGAAGCAGTCACTGAACAGCTGCTGGAGTCCTGTTAATGACATACATACACACAAGTCACAGCACACATGTGGGGTGAATTATTTGCTATGGTACAATGGATGTATTCCACCTACAGCAGCAGGAGCAGGGTTCTGGGAGCATACACCAATGTTGTGCATTGCCACTGCACCTGCTATTGCGAACTGCACACTGAGGTCTCTGCGCATTCCACATTGCAGTTGCACATGGCACTGAGTGATTCAGATTCATTGTGCACTCTTGCTATTCTGCATGGAAGTAGCTTAGTGCTGGCATATAATGTCTCTGCACTGAGGTACTACCCATGCTAAAGAGATATTGGATTGCAGCCAGTGGCTGGCATCCTGTATGACCCAGCAGAGCATAGTGCTTCCACATGTGGCACTATGCTATGGCCAGCCATTCATCAACTTATGGTGGAGCAGCTGAAGACCTCTCCCTGCAACAGCCATTCTGTGCTTGGTGGTGAACAGAGGTAGATCACAAAAGCATCTGGCCAGACATAGAATACTATCTAGAATATAGTATATACTATATAGAATATATACTATATTCTATGTAGATGATATAGGATATCATCTGCTGAGATCTGATCTGGTGTCCTCCAGAGATCTCAGTAGATGATGCAGTCATTTTGTGTCTGGCTACAGAGACACAGCCCGATGCTTCTTTGATTTTCACTATTTTGCGTCTGACTACAGGGACATAGCCAGATGCTTCTTTGATCCTTGCCACTGTTCAGTAGCACAGAATAGCATGCAGCAGCACCACAGTACGTTGACTGATGCCTGTGTTTGCCACTAATAGGTTGCCAGTCATTATGTGGCATTTTCACCATTTCACAGATGTGGAAAACTGAGGTCCACAGAGGTGGGTCAGCTGTTACTTCTGCTCAATGGCAAACAAATAAATAAATGAGAAAGAAAAGGAAAAGGACAGGATCATGGTTGGCTATCTGGGCTTCTACAGTTCTGTTCTAATGCCTTTGGGGACTCATGATTTCCTTATCCTATTAAGAAGCTGTCCAAAATACTTTCCAAGAACATGGTATCGCTAAGCTGCAGAGGCTTGTTCTTAGAGAGCATGGCAGGCAAACTCAGTGGCTTCTCTTTTGCTACCGATGAGGGGATGGGTGCATATATCTGTACTTGCATATTGCTCTCAGAAGACTGCAGTGTTCTGGCTTTTGAACAAGCACATTAGTGGAAGACCAGAGAGTGAGAAAGAGAGAGAGGGAGAACACTGTCTTTAAGGATTAGAATTAAAAAGCTATTTCCTCCAGTAAAATCATGTCTGTCCGTTCCTGTGCCAATAAATTACGGGGCATTATAACATAAAATTTTCTCTGTTTTGCCAAGACAGACTTTGTCTTGGTGGAAGAGACAGTGGAGACAAAAAGGAAGATGTGTTCATTCTCTAGGCTCAGTGAGTAACTGGGGTGTTAGTGCAGTGGAGTGCAGTGGTTAGAGCAGAGGTGGGACATGAGCCATCCATGATCTCAGACAGTTTGTGGGTGACTTTTTTCGAGTGGTCTTTAGAACCCACTGGAGCTCGTGTGTCCCCCATCACTGAAAAAAATTGGACTGAAATGGAGTATCCCACAACTGTCCCAATTTGGCAGACCAAATTAATCCTCTGTCATCCCACTTTTTTTCAGCTGGGTTCAAAACGTCCCAGTTTCTTTCCCCTCCTTCCACATTCCCCCTTTGTCCTCAGCTTACTTCAATTGCTGCAAAATGAGTACAAGGACAACAGTGATTTGCATTCCATTAATTCAATGAGGGGTGGGGAGGAGACGAGTGGATGGAAACTTGCCCTTCCCAGTAGACTCAAGCAAAAGCATACTGCTGAGTGTCTCCTAACTTGTGCATTCTTCCTCATTAAGAAGGAACTTTTGTCATCTTGACTACACTCTCATGTCGCTCGGCCACAAGTGTCCTGTGTTCATCTGTGAATATTAGGGTTATGCAACTTGTGCCAAGTGTGAGCTGCAATAAAATGCTGAAGTCTCTCTTTCTCATGTGCATGTACTAGCTGATCCTACGGATGAAGGGTAGATTGTTGGTAATTGTGAAAATTGGGCAGTGAAGGAATCCAACAGGAATTGAGTCACCTCATTTGAAAGGTCATGTCACAGAAGGGTTCTACAGAGGCTATGGATTGTCAAAAAGACAAATAAATGGGTCCTAGGGCAAATTGAGCTTGAAAGCTCTGTCAGGCAGGCTTTTATTGGCTCACAGACAAGCCTCCAAATCACAAACAACTAATCACTTATAACAGGATGAATAGCATGCATAGCATAGGGACAAGACCCCGCCACAAAGCCAGATGCTAACTCTGTCCCCACTCTGGGAGCAATTTTACTGAGACCAATACCATCACTCACAACATGAGCAGAAACATTTACTTGCTCTTCCTCCAACAAGATATATGCCATCCTATGCCAGCAATGCCCCTCCAGACTCTATATTGGATAAACAGAACAGTCTCCAAACCAATCTGACATTAGAAATGGCAGTACCCCAAAACCAGTTGCAGAACATGTCAACCTTCTGGACACATAGTAAGAGATAGGTTGCAGATCTTGAAATTAAAAAGAAGACTAGAAAAAGAAACTGCTGAACTGAATTCTATTCACAAATTCCAGTGCTTTTGAAGAGGTATGAACAACGATGATGGCTTCATGGGACTCTACATATTTTAATACATGGGTCCTCACTACTTCACATAAAACAAAAGGAACCTTCTCAGAGGGAGTTTTGAACCCTGAGAAACTGACTTTTGATAAGCAGATTTATTGCTTTCTTGCACCAACATTAGCTGACCGCTGTAAAAATCTGAAAGACCTATATCACCATATGCAGCCCTTTGAGAGTTGAGGGCAAGGGCCATGACTGGCATCTTTCTGGATCCTATTACATTTTATTCCACTCTCACAACTGTATAAATATGCTTTATGCCTGAGGCCTTAATACTACTCAGTACTTCATCTAAAGTGGGAATATATCCATGAAAGCTCTTGGAAAAATGAAAACCAGTTAGTTTTAAAAGTAGCATACACATGTGTAAGTTCATTTATACACATAGTTGCACTTTTTGGACTACTATACAATGGATGCATTGAGTTCATGGTTTCCTCAGTGGAATTCCACAAGTCTAACCATTCCCCATGGGGCTAAATACTATTGTCACTCCCAATGAGTAACAATAGCATTTACTCATTGAGTCATTGAATCAACTGGATTTACTTGATGGTTTACTTACCATTCAACAATTGATGCAATGGCTCTACTTCAGTTAAACCCAAGCCATAGAGTTGTACATTCTTAGATGGACATAGCTATTCGTCAGTGTGATAACTGAAGCCCCTGTCAGAGCTGTCGATGGCGAGCAGCCGCTGTTGGTCCCTGTGGCTCTGGCTGGAGATGAGTCCGGCAGCTCAAGAGCTCCTCCTCCTGCCATGGACCAAGGAGGCTCGGACGTTCCTCTGCCTGTTCCTTTAGGGCAACAGGGATCCGATTCTGAAGATGGTTTGGAGCCTGTGCCAATCAGCCCACAAACAAGGCGGAGACTCAAGAGAGCTGAGCAAAGGGAGGCTTCCTTGATTAAGTTCAAGAAGCAGTGACTGGCCATGCCTGTGCCTGAGCTATATAACTGCCTGCCTGGAAGCTTTCGTTTGCTTGTGGCAAACTTCCTTTAAGCCCTCCTCTTGCCTGTTCCTTGCTCCCAGCACCTGGCTCCTGCTACTTTGAATTGATCTCTTGATCCTTGGCTTTTGGAACTCTGACTACGGCTTTTGCTTGACGCTCTGGTAAATGAACTCCCTGGTGTAAAGTGCTTGCTTGTCTCCTCCTGGCTGGACTTTGCTGGCTCTCACACTCCTTCTTGTGGGCTGGTTGCCGCCCAGGCCTCTGACCTTGACAGTCAGTACCTTCAGAGCACCATTTGGTTCACTGGGATTCCAGACAGTGCCAGTGTCCATTCCCCACTGCACAATGGAGTAAGAAGCAGACACATTGGCAGATACACCATCATCTACACTATGTCAATATTCAGCAGAAGGGTGTTACAGTGCAACCGTTGTGTAATTATTGTTGGAAGCAAAGAGGCATCCATGCTAGTATAGAATGATTAGTGAGAGGGAGTTCTATAGAGCATGCCTGCCCTTTTGTTCCACCCCTCTGTTTCTTTCTTTGATCTATGTATTCATGCCTTTTTGCTTCCTTCCTGCCTGCAGCAATCACTTTCCCTTTCTTCCAAATGTTAATTAGTCCTTTCATCTCCCTTTGTCTGGGATGGAGTATCCATGAAGCTATTGCCTCAGGATGGATTATTTCAACGCATGACAGCCAGCTTTTAGGGGCTCTTCTACTGAAATTTAGGTAATCTCATTTTGTCTATCACCTTTCCTATCCCAAGATGGAAATTCAGGTAATCTGTTGTCTGTCTCTTTTCCTATCTCAAGACAGATTTCCTGAAAGAATAAATGAAACAATAAAATTTTCCTTCTTTAACCTTACAAGAGCATCCTGAGTATTTTCTCCTGTTTTCTACCACAAGCCCCTACTGCACTTGCTACACTGCAACTCTTCTTGATAGATATACCAGATATTCCTATAGCAATGGAAGTATGCCTTTACCTGAAGCAAACATGAGGTAGGATCTTCCTCCCCTGTGCAAAGCCCATTTAAGTACCACCATCTCTTGAGACTCTTCCCTCTGTTGGGCAAAAATCCTGCTGCAGGCCTCTGTTAAGAGCCTTGCCACAGAACTGTAAAGAACCTTGTTAATAAAATCAGAGATGTATGGGGAGCCTAGATTCTGTAATAGGGAATCAGTAGACAAGACAGTCCAAAACTCAGCTCTACAATATCAGCATTCGCTTCCATCTGCCATACAGGGATAATGATGTTGGCCTGAAGTGTACGGTTGTTGTGACTATGATAAAGTGGATAAAGTATTTTCAACACTTAAGGAAAAAAATATACTAGTGCAGTGGTTCTCAACCTGTGGGTCCCCAGATGTTCGTGGACTTCAGCTCCCAGAAGCCCTAGCCACTACGGTCAATGCTCAGGGCTTCTGGGAGCTGAAGTTCACAAACATCTGGGGACCCACAGGTTGAGAACCACCGTACTAGTGTATAAATAACAAGCATTATTACATCCACCTTGAAAACCTAGACAGGAAAGCTGTCCCACTACTATATCTCTTCCCTTTGTATCTCTTCATTTCTTGTCTTGTTCAGGTACAATCAGGTGTTAATATACCATACAATGTGTCTGAATTTAATTTAATTACTGTCTGAGAGGATGGCTGGCTCAGTGTTAAAACATTTTAAAGAGGACATTCTGTTTCTAAAGTATCAGACAATAAAAGGCTTTGACAGCAAGTTTTATTTCGTTAGGCTCAATGCGTTTGTTAAGTAAAAGTCCCTACTTGGCTGGCAGACTGTTAACTCCGTCTTTTTTTGTGGATGCTATTCTTCTTGAGTCCGTCCATCTATTTCTGTAACAGTGGTGGGGATAAAGCAGCAGAATATATGCACCATGGAGAACAGCCAAAGAATTCAATAAAAAATCCACAGGAACTATCGCTTTCCAAGCTTGGAAGCACTGTTGTTTATTATCTTGACTTTTTTTTTCACAAGATAGAGGAGAAAATAAATTAATGTTTGGATAACTCTGTTTGTTCCTGGAGCGCCAATTAGAAAACAAAAAGAATATAGGATGAATAAATACCAACACCTGCTGCAAAACTCTGGTTCAGAGGAGAGAGTTATCAGGACGCATGGCTCCTGTCATAGCATGAGGGCTACGGACCAGTACCTATCATCATATAGGCTAAAAAGTAGCTATAGGTTGCTAGCTCCACAATGGATCAATTACCAATTGTTATGTGCAACTACGGTCCTTTCCGCAGCTTACCTCTGTCCTGGTGGCATCTGGTGATGATGGTGGCAGCGGCTCTCCTGGGAGAGGACGTGATGGAGCGCTCCTCTCTGCACTGGCTGCCTGCGGGAACCAGAAAGTGCAACAGCCATGCCTCTTCCTTCCGCAGCACAGCTGGCACTGTCCCAGGCTGCTCTGGGGCAGGAAGGGCAGCCATTACGTTTGCAGGACCTCCGCAGACAAAGTAAGCGCAGGCACATGGCAGGTGGGTGAAGCGATTGCTGGTAACGGATGGGGGAAACCCATCAATCCTTTGCGGCACAATTGCGCCGCCTAGAGATGGGAGGAGGACGGATCTGGGATGACGTTGTGCATAAGTGGTGTCCCAGTCCTGTCCTTCTCTCGTCCCCATGGAGGGTTGGGTGCGTCGTACAGAAAGGTATCTGGTTCTAGATTCAGAAGTACCAAGGCATCAAAGGAGTAATCACAGCAGTGTTTGATGTCACTGGGCATCCGGCAAAAAGGGGGGAAGTTCAGAAGAAAGGAATGTGAAACTAGTGGAAGGTGTTATGGGAACAGACAGGGCAAAGATAAGAAAATGGGAACTTGCCCTGTCTCCCAAATGAAAAATGTACAAACATTGGAAAGGTTTGGGAAAATCTGGTTTGGGTGGAGTGATGTGATATTTACGGATGTTATCAATCATTGCAATGCACGCCTAAATTTGTATGCCAAGGTATAAAACCTGTAACCATCCAACATATGATTGTCACAGTAATTTTCTGGAAAGTTGTTGAGTTGCTTGCTTGCTCCAAATAAATGCTTCTGCTTGATCTCTGAGTGTTTTCTGCGAGAGCAAGTTATCCAGGACATGACAAGAGTTAAGTCCTGAATTAGATAGCTTCATTCACTATACAAACATGAACTCTGTTAACCAAGCCTCTGCCAAAGAAGCTCTTTTTTACAAAGTCTTTTTATGCCTTCTCAGCCCCCCCCCTTGCCTTGATCTCCTGGTCTTCTGACTATCTGGAAATTTTTTAGCAACATCAGGCAATGGGGGATGGTGTTACTGCAGTTTAGACCTCCTTGGAGACACTCCTAGATATCATTTTGAGATCAATAATTCGGCTTTATTCTACCACCTCTCTCCATGTGTTTGTGAGGCCCCCAGACAAGCCCAGAACTAGGCTCAGCCATCAAACACTGCAATATCCCAAGACAATACAGGCAGGCCAGAAATAGCCAGATCACCGCTTTAGGAGACCTCTCTGCAAACACCCTCATTATGTATGCACGCTGTTTACAAAAGACTCCCGGCCCCGAGCAGGTAACTTGGCAAGCTAGAAGCTTAAAGGCCAAGCACTGAGTATTTGCATACAGTCTACCTCTTTGTCAGTTCGGACTTAACTCAATCATGCTAAATTGTGACCTTTTGGAGACATTGTCTCGCACCGAAAACTCATTGTTGTCCCCGAGTAAGGCATAGCCTGCAGTCACACTTCTCCCTATAAAAACCTCTGATTCCAAGACCTTCCTCGGATCGCTCCTGAGTTCCATCCCGCCTTGCTGCTGCTTTGCTTGGTGAGCCTTCCCCTCAGCTCCAGTAGCTGAGACCACAGCAACCTTGGATCGCTCTGGACTTCCATCCAGCCTTGCTGCCGCTCTGTTTGGCGAGCTGTCCCCTCAGTCCCACGTACTGAGACTCCAGACCGACGAACTCAAGCTTCAGGACAGGTGTCGTATCACTCAATTCAACAATCCCTCCCAAAATTCCTCTATACCACTCCAACCTTTATTTTCCTTAGCTACTTGTGTGAGTGTGTTGCATACACTGTTTGTCTGTATTTAATAAAATCTCAGTTATTCTTAAACTTGGTGTGCTCCTTGACTTGGCCTGACCCTGTAAACACTGGGTTACAAGATCCTGCTAAGTTACCCTGCCTCTCGTAATGCTAAGCAGTGCTCTGAGCTAATTTTCCCCACATTTTGGAGTCCCTCTCGGGACCCCCAGTAAACAGGGTAACAAAGGTGAAAGAATGCTGGCCAAACAGATTTCCAGGGTTAGGTTGCAGCAGTGTGTCTACAGTAACCAATGCAATAAAAACTGAGCCAAGAAAGAATGAAAGTCTGCTCTAGCCAATCCTGCTGTGGGTATGTGCATTCTGCCTACAACAGACAAGGTAAACAGCAGCTGCCTTCAGAATCCCTTACAGATCATTTGTGAACAGCAAAATAGAGAGAAAAGGGGAAATCAGCCTGCTATACCAGGTACCCTCAGTATATTAAAAAAAGAAAAAAAAGAAAAAAGGATAGACCTATATGTAAAGTCAAAGGCTTTCACAGCCGGAATCCATAGGTTGTTGTGGGTTTTCTGGGCATTGAGGCCATGTTCTATTAGTATTTTCTCCTGATGTTTTGCCTGCATCTGTGGCTGGCATCTTCAGAGGATCTGATCCTCTGCTTATACATTTGGCCACCAGAAGAGAAATACAGTCCCCCTCCACATTTGCGGGTTTGACCTTTGTGATTTTGATTATTCACGAGGTGAGTGCGTGCATGCCTGCTCCTGCCATTCTCCTCCCCCCATTACCTTTCCTTTTGCCTGGGCTTGTGTGTCTCCTTCTCTGTGCCTGGGCAAAAGGCAAGGGAAGGAGAGGGAAGACCACCACGGCAGAGAAAGAAGGCATATATGTGCCTTCCCTCTCATTCCCTTGCCTTTTGCCCCAATGTGGAGAAGGAAGGCATGCATGCTAGGGCAAAAGGTAAGGGAATGGGAGGGGGGAGCCCCAGAAGGGAATGGGAGGGGGAGTGCGGGAGGAGTTATTTGCAGTTTTCCCACTTTTCTGCGCTCCAAACCCTTGGAAAAGTGCAGAGGCCACTTTATTAAGAAAATTGGAAGCTAGTGAAAGAAAAAAACAAACAAAACAAAAACAATCATCCCTGGACGCATTTTGGAAGAAGCCTTCAGGTGGTCTCAAAAAGATTCAAAATGCTTTTGTTCCCTTCAGATAGGCTTGTTTCATTTCACATGTGCATATTGTTAGTTTGAATGAAAGGTTTGCTGAAACATGTTGAAGTACTCTTTTTTTTTTTTTTTTTTGGTGCTGCAGGAATTCAGTTCTGTTCTTTCCATATTATTTTTACCTCTGCTACTAAATTTTCAGTTAAAGAAGTGAAACCCAGGAACACACTGACTTTGTTAACTGAGGTACTGTTGGCTCTCCATATCGGCGGATTTTGTATCCATGGATTCACTCAACTACGGCTTGAAAATATTCAAAGAAATATTCAAAGAAATCAATATTCAAAGAAATGAAACTCTAGTGGATACTGTGGGCCCACTGTATACCTGTATTTCTTGATGGCCAAATCAGGGAATAGAGATTCAGTCTGTGCTCAGTGGGGTTATGCTCCCCCTGAAGACACAGGTTCATTGTTTGGGTGTACTCCTGGACTTAACCTTGAGTCCAGACATGGGAGGGCTAGGGGCACATTTGCACAATTAACACTATTCTATAGCAAAACCTCCAAACTGTCCCAGTTTGGCAGGGACAGTCCCAATTCATCTCCACTTTTTCACACACTTTTAAAATATTCCAGTTTCTCTCTCCTCCTCCCTCATACTTGAAGGGCAGCAAACTGAGTTCAAAGTGCAGAAGTATTTGGTACTCAATTAACTCAGTGATGGGAGAGGAGAAGCAGGGACAGCGTCTTGCCCTTCCCAGTAGGCTCTGGCACAAGGAAACTGCTGCAGCCTCTCTTCGCTTGCCTGTTCTCCCCCGTTAATAACTTTTTCCATCTTGACCACACTCTGATGTTGCTTTGCCCCATGGGTCCCAGTTTTCAGTTATGGCCATTTCTGCACTACACTGTTATAGTGCCATTATTCCACTTTCAACCTCCTGTGGAATTCTGAGGTTTGTAGTTTACTGAGGCCAAAGAGCTTTCTGGCTGAGAATTCTAAATGCCCTTCCCTAAACTGCAAGCCTCAGGATTCCATAGGATGTTGAAAGTGGAATAATAGCACCGTTAACAGTATAGGGTGGAAATGGCCTATGAAACATTGCAATCCATGTTTTTCACCATCTGTAGCAACGAGGCTAGAACATCATGGGGCATATGTGGCATTCCTCCTTCTAAGCTAACATGGTGGAAGGAAGGGGCTTGACGCCTTGGAGTGGCAGCAGCACAGGCAATTGGGCATCTTCCCGTTCTTTCCTCCTTTGGCTTTTGGCTAGTCACAGCAGCTTCATTTGTCCAGGTCCCTCCATCCTCATCTGAGATAGGTGAACGCTGAGTCATGTCCATTCAGGACAACCGTATAAAAATAGCCAGGTCATTTTTGGCTCTTTTCTATCAGATAAAATATCTTATGTTAAATATATCCAGGGGCTGCCAAATGAAGCAAGAGGGTTCCAGACAGCCTTGCCCTCATGGATTTTTTTTTTCCAATTAAAGCTTACATAGACTGGGGTTGAGAGATGCCCGACCTCTTGTCTTTGCTTCACTGTCACAGCCAAATAGGACACTCTGCCCCTGATTTAGGTCACCATTACCCTGCTACTTCCTTAGAGATTTACTGGAGTTTCTTCAAATTCACATACACAAATTAGCTCACGTCACATTGAGAATGGACATCTGCTTAATACATGGCTCTGATACTAGTTTTTTCATCCTCTTGTCCAGCCTCTCCTGACTCTTCCATAAAAAATCATCTTGAATCTAGAGAGCTAGTGTATCATAGAAAGCAATACACAGTGGCCCTTTCCACATGGAGTGTCACATGATTGTGAGGAGCAATCTGCATGACGCACTCACAATCGCACAATGCTCCAGGGGCTGGCAGGTGCCGATCGTGCGCCTTTTCATTTTTGGCTGGAAGCCAAATATGGTGCGCGATTGCGCATTGCTCCTGGGCTCTGCGTGCACTTACCTGGCGTGCGGAGCCTCCGGAGCCGCGCCGGTCACGCTTCCTGCCCCAGCGCTGCCTGGGAAACTCCCAGGCTGTGCTGTGGAAGGAAGAGGTGGGGCTCTCGCGCAAGCGGGCAGCTTGTGCGGAGCTGAAGCAGCAGGGACGTGAGAGCCTCTTGCTGGAGGCTGCTTGCACGATCCCTGCACCCCAGCGCCGGAAAAAGGTAAGGTACGGAAAGGGTCAGTGACTGGAATCCTGTTGTCATACACGTGTGCAAGTTCCTTTACACACATGGTTGTACTTTTTTGGTCACTGTGCAATAGATACAGCCATAACATTTCTGCAAGTGTAACTGTTTCTTGTCTGCGACTCTGCTCATCTTTGGAGCCCCTCCTTCCTATCCTTTGAGATCCTCCTTTCTATCCTTTTGTAGGCAGCTGAAGACCTGTTGTTTCTGCAGGCATTTGAGGCTGACTGCTTCATGGGGCAGGGTCTTTCAGAAGATTTTGTGATGTTTATTTCACAGAGTCACAGAATCATAGAGCTGGAAGAGACTACAAGGGCCATTGAGCCCAATCCCTTGCCCTGGTGGAAGACACCATCAAAGCATTCCTGACAGACGGCCATCCAGCCTCTGTTTAAAAACCTCCAGAGAAGGAGACTCCAACACATGCCCAGGCAGCAGCATATGACACTGTCAAACTGCTCTTATCATCAGGAAGGCCTTTCTAATGTTTGGATGGAATCTCTTGTCCTGATGTCTGAAGCCATTGCTCCAAGTCCTAAGCCATTTCCGCACTGGGCCGTTATAGCGTGATGATTCCACTTGCAACATCCTATGGAACCCTGGGGTTTGCAGTTTTGGGAGGGGCCGCCTGGCCCCTCCTGAAACTGCAAACCCCAGGATTCCATAGGATGTTGCAAGTGGAATCATCGCGCTATAACAGGCCGGTGCAGAAATGGGCCAGCCTCTGGAGTAACAGAACCATAAGCCTCCCTTGTCTTCCATATGATAACTCCTGCTCCCATTTCCCTTTTTGTCCTTGGCTTACCTCAAACTGAGTTCACAGTGCAAAAGTAGTCTGCACTCAGTGAGCTCATGAAGGTGGGGAGGAGAAAAGAGGATTGAATTGGCTGTTCCCTGTGGACTCAAGCAAAAGCAAACTGCTGCAATATCTCTTAATTTGTGTGCTCTTCCTCATGAATAACTTTTGTCATCATGACCACACTCAGACATTTCTTGGCCACATGTGTCCAGTTTTCATCTGTGAAATGTTGCAGGGTATGCATCCTAGAATTACATGAGTGGAGATATACACTACATGAGCACAGTGTAGGGTTTTGGCCTTTCTTGTTTATGAGTATTCTAGATGGGAGGGAGATTTCTCTTCCTTTCTAGGAGAGAATGCAAAATTAGAATCTCATACCTTCAAATATCCCAAGTTGGCGTGGACATTCCTGATCAATCCTCTGCCATCCCACTTTTTCAACTGTTTTGAAAATATCTCGGTTTCTCTCTCCTCCTTCCACTTTCCTTCTTTATCTTCAGCTTGCTTTAGTTGCTGCAAACTGAGTACAAAATGCAAAAGTTGTTTGCATTCAGTTGACTCAGCAGGGAAGAGGAGAAAGCAAAATCTTGTCCTTCCCAGTAGCCTGGGGCAAAAGCAAACCACTGCAGCTTCTGCTCACTTTAGTGTTCTTCCTCATTAATAACTTTTGCCACCTTGACCACATTCTGACATTGCTTGGCCACACGTGTCTTTGGCTGTTTCTGCACTATGCTGTTGTAGTGCTATTCCACTTTCAACATCCTATGGAATTTTGGAGTTTGTAGTTCATAGCCAGAGAAGTCATGTAGTTTATTACAGTTTATTACTGTGTGCCTTTCCACACTACATTGTTATAGTACTATTATTTCACTTTCAACATCCTATGGAATCCTGGGGTTTGCAGTTTAGGGAGGGGCATTGAGAATTCTCAGCCAGAGAGCTCTTTGGCCTCAGTAAACTGCAAACCCCAGAATTCCACAGGATGTTGAAAGTGGAATAATAGCACTATAACAGTGTAGTGTGGAAATGGTGACAAGTGTAATGTGGAAACAGCATTTGTTTTCATCTGTGAAACATCTGTCATATTTACAACCTGGAATAATGTTCTGTTTGCTTTTACAGTCTCATCTGATTAAAAGACCTGTAGTCCATTAAAGTTTATGCTAGTAATTTCTTTTCTTCAGTTAGTCTCAATAGTACTACGGGAGTCCATTTTGCCTCTTGATTTTAGAAACTCAGCTTGTTGTCTCTGTTTGTGTAATGCATACATCTGTTCTGACCATCAGGGACAATCTTAACCTAACCATGCTTTCTCTCTGGCACACTAATCCATACTGTAAGTAACCTGGATCAGTGAGAGGTGGAGTGGAGACAAGACACATGGCCCAGGTCCCCCATTTTCTTGCACTGTGTGTGGATTACTACTCTTAGGCCTAAATCAAAGGGCTGGTCTTAGTGGACTGACTGAAATATTGATTTACTGTCCACCAACTGATTCAATACATCCGCTGCAGCTGGGCCTGGTAAATGGTTTCAGGCTTATTTTCCCTCTGAAGTCACTTCCTATTTCTTCCTTTCCTTACTTGGAGAGAGAGGAGCACCTGCCTAGTCCATAATGGCTACCTAAGCAGATGTGCAAGTATACAAGCCAGCTCTAGGGGCTTCTGGTAATAAGTCTAGGGACGGAAACCTATGGGTTGTTGTTGTTGTGTGCCTTTAAGTTGTTTTCTAACTTATTGCAACCCTAATGCAAATCTATCATGGGGTTTTCTGGGGCTGAGAGTGAAATGAAAAAAATCAAAGCACTGGGGAGAAAGGTTAGCTCTACGGTGCTAGTTTATTATATGCTAAGACATTTCAAAAATGACTAAGCTTGTATGACTTCTAAGCTTGTATGACTTCCTATGCTATTCCAACAAGATGCCTGAAATGTCTGAGTAAGGTATTAAGTGAGGCCATTTCCACACAAGACTGTTAATAGTGCTATTATTCCATTTTCAACATCCTGTGAAATCCTCAAAGGCCCCTCCCTAAACTGCAAACCCCAGGATTCCACAGGATGTTGAAAGTGGAATAATAGCACTATAACAGTCTCATGCGGAAATGGCCTGGGTTTTCTTTCTTCAGGGCTGTAGGTGTGCTGCAAATGTCTTTGGGACACACTAGATGATCCAGTTAGCACTTTCTTTTTCCTGGAAGTGCTCTTCCAAGTGGTGAAAGATGTCTGTCTGTCATAGCACACAATTTTCCCCACTTACGTATCTTGTATTTAATGTACTTTGTTCTATGATTGGTTGCAGAAAGGTAAACATACGTTCAACTTGCCTGTCTGACTGCTGAGGCTTGGACTTTTGAGGAAATCTTAGGGCAGGGGGTGACGCTGGTTTATCACAAAGAAGATACATTTCCCTTAACATCTAGTTTCATTCTTAGATGAGCAGGTAGGCTAGAAATGTCCCCTTGATAAGTGACTGGACTTATTAAACATGCAGCTTAAAAGCAGATGGAACTGTGAGACTGGATGTGTCAGCCCAGGAGTAATATAGCCCAGGCAATGGACGGAGTCAATTCACAGAAGTCTCTTTCACAGTAACTCTGAGCACCCCTTACCGCAGGCTCTTAACCTCTAAGGATGGGGAGGGGGCTCTCATCTAATCAGCATTTCCTCCCTTGTTGAACAAACAGCTTTTCTAAATTGCCTCATTAGCCATGCAAACATGTCTAATTAATTGCATGGGTATTTCTCAACCACTGCATCATTACGCTTGAGAGAAGAGGATGTGGGAAGCAGAGTTGTTCAGCGGCATGATTTCCTTGATCAAAAGTGGAGGCGACTGCTACCTTTCCAGGTGGTCTTTCTCATCTGTCCTTGAGATAAACACACCCGGAAAGATTCTGCAAACTCCCAGGCAGCCCAGCCTTCAGAATTTGCAGGGGAGGAAGAAGACTTTTTTTTGTTTTGGATTACAACTCCTGGAACCCCCCAACCAACGGACTAGTAGCTGTAGTTCAATTTTTCTAAGCTCTGCTTTTCAGTCGCATAGCGATGGGGGCAACGGAGATGGTTTGCCCCAAGCGGCAATGTTTTTGGGGTGTTTCGGCCCGTAGCCATGCCCCTGCGTGCCCTGGCCTTGGCCTGCCCTGCCCACTGCAGCCCTGCCCCTTGTGTCTTAGCCCCCCTTCCCCTCCCCCAGTTCTGCCACTGCTGCTTTTGGTATGAGAGCTGCAGCCCAACTCTCTCCTGCACCTATGGTGGTCATAGAAGAAATGTCAAGCCAAGAAACATCAAGCCCCGTACCAGTATAGTTAGCCTCTGAAGTGGGAAATGGGAGCACAGCAGATAACAGAAGAGCTTCAGCACTGGCCCTCCTTGCAAGGATCTGAGCTTCTCATGTTGCATTTAGGATTGCTGGAGGAAAAACTGCAGAAGATTCCTCTCTCTCTCGCAGTGGTGTAGAAGAAGGAATTTCAGCAGGTGTTGCCTGTTACTTGGCTGCACGGCAAGGGGCACCTGTTGACATCTCCTGCCTCTACACAGCAATTAAAAGTACAGGAACCCCCTCCAGTTTTCAATCAGGCAACC
This sequence comes from Iguana delicatissima, assembly GCA_948472985.1. NCBI lineage: Eukaryota > Metazoa > Chordata > Lepidosauria > Squamata > Iguanidae > Iguana > Iguana delicatissima. The sequence continues at coordinate 226,823 of CAOKZL010002074.1, read as the reverse complement.
CTTGACAAACTTGGAGCCGAGGATGGTGCCTCCATCTTCCTGTCTGTTTTTCTTTGTAGAAGGCAAGTTTCTGATCACTACGGACAAAAGACAATGCTCAACACTCTGTGGTCGATGTCAGGTGCAATCACAGACATTTGCTTGGGTTTTTCACGCAGAAGACATAACAATTTTTAGCATCACATTGCATAAATTCATATAGTGTAGCAGGAATAGGAGCTAAAACATATGGACTTTGGTAGCATTTGAACTGTTTTTTTGTAATTCTAGAACTAGTGCAAGACACTTGGGAAAAAAATACTTGCAGCTAATAAGGGCTAGAAACTTGGGGATTTTTGTTTTTTTTAAAAAAAGAACTTGAGATTCTGTACTCTGTTGCTAATAATATTACACCACAGCCTTTTTTTCACTGTTTGCATAGAACCATGGAATGCACACTGGCATGCCACCCTTTCCTGCTGTAGATGGACATATTTGTACAAGGCTTACAGATGGCAGAAGATCATGGGAAGGATGGCAGTGCCAGAAGTCTGAATATCACAGTACTGATTCCTAACCCTCCCTTTTCCACATTTTTTCCCTACTTTCCTGGGAACCATGAAGCTGTTAATACATTTCTCATTCAAGAGGTGAATCCATTCATTATTCATATTCATTCACTGAGGTGCCTTCATAACAGCTGCCCTTTTAGTGGGGTTTCTTTCTCTACCAACATAAACTAGTTTTTCAAACCAGTCAGATGGTCATCATTTCCAGCCATAGCCTAAATCAGGGGTGAGAGTAATGTGGCTGTTCAGATTTCATTGGATTTGAATTCCCAGCATGCCCCACCATTGGCCATGTTAGGGCTGCTGGGAGTTGCAGTCCAATGATATCTGGAGGTGAGCACTTATGGTTGCTAGATCTCAGGGCCTGGCTTTCGGGTCATCTCCAGCTGGGAGATGAGCAAAGTTTCACTTTTGGGGGGCTCATTTCCAGGTTGCATTGATTTATTACCGTAACTTCCACCTGGTCTATGTACAGTGGACACCCTGTATCCACTAGGGATTGATTCCAAGACTCCCTGTGGATATCAAAATTCGTGGATGCTGAAGGCCCTTTATGTAGTAAAAGGATGCCCCTTATATAAAATGGCAAAATCAAAGTTTGCTTTTCGGATTTTCTTTTTAAATATTTTAAAGTCTTGGTTTGTTGAATCCACGGTTACAAAATTCATGGATATGGAGGGATGACTGTATTAACTTAATTATTTTCTTCTTCCCCTCCCAGTCACTGGGTGCCAGGACCCACCGTCTGCTCTGCCCAGAACAGAAGCAAGTAGCCTAGATTAAATTTTCCCTATCCTTCTTCCCTAAGTAGGTGTGAAGGAATAATCCCATCATTTCTCCTCAATCTGAGAACAGCTCCTTTAGCTATTTTTTTTTGCCTTAACTTCTAAACAGGAAAATATGTTCTCTCTCTCTTCTCCCCCTCTCTTCTTCTTATAGAATCCTACCTCCACATTTCTGGGTTTGACCTTTGCGAATTTGATTATTTGTGAGGCGTGTGCTTGCCTTCAACCTCAATTCTCTTCCTCCCATTCCCTTGCATTCCTCACCCCAGGCTTGCAAGGCTTGTGTTTAAAATGGGCGTTTCCCCCCTTTTTCAGTGATCAAAGCCTCCCCCACTGCTCGAGGTGTGTTCTTTCTGCCACATGGCTGCACATTCTGTGGTGTAATGGCCACTGATTGATCAGGTGCTCTCTTTGCTCCTACCATCCCCTCTGGGAGGAATCTCCTTTCTCAAGATGGTGACCGCAAGTCTGAGGGGAAAGTACTTGTAAGCCTTTACCTTGGCTTTTGTTGTCCCCCGCTCCTGGGAGCACCGGGGCCAGAGGCAAGGGAATGGGGTGGGAGCTCTGGAGGGCAATGGGAGGGGGACTGCTGGAGTGGGCAGTTGTTTGTGGTTTTTCTACTTTCACAAGAGTTCTGTGCCCCAAACCCTTGCAAATGTGGAGGGGCCAATATCTATCTGTGTTTCAGTAAGAAACTGTGAGCAACTGTGGTGGATACTTAGCGCATAATTCCCAATAACATTACCAAAGGCTCTCAGTAGGTCTCAAGTTTTGGCCCAGAAATTCAGCCTCAGACCATCCTGAACTTACAACCCTGTAGGCACAGGATGCCTATTCCCAGCTTAAAAATCCCTGTCACTAGTCCTACTCAGAGCAGACTAACAGACAAAGTTGCTGAACATTAAGCCAACACTGATGCAAACTGCATTTACATTGCTTCAATTGGGATCTGGTTAGGATTCATAACTGGATGTAGGCGCAGGAGACGTGGCTAATTACTGTTCAGAGAAAGGGTTAGGAAATTCTTTGTACAGTTCTCCTAGTTTGGAAGTAGAGTGAAGTGGGATGATTGGAAGAGTTGGGGCAGGGGAAGAGAATTGAAATCAATGATGCTTTCCTTTCTCCTGAATTTCTGTTGCCCTTAATGCTGTAGCCAGTGGTCAGGATAGCTCAGGGGTCCTGGGAAGTTGTAGTTCAAAAAAGGATTGTTCCAAGCACCTTCCAGAGCCAAAACATCAAGAGCAGTGTGTTTTGAATGGGATGCAAAAGATGGGAAGAGGCCAGGGATATATTTGAAGGGATGTCATGTCCCTTCAAATATCTGAAGGGATGTCATGTTGAGGAGGGAGAGGGCTTGTTTTCTGTTGCTCCAGAGATTAGGACAAGGAGCAATGGGTTCAGGCTGCAGGAAAGGAGATTCCACCTGAACCTCAGGAAGAACTTCCTGATGGTCAGAGCTGTCTGGCAGTGGAATCTGCTGTTGCCTCCACGGAGTGTGGTGGAGTCTCCTTCTTTGGAGATTTTTAGGCAGATGCTGGATGGCCATCTGTGGGGAGTGCTTTGGTGGGTGTTCCTGCATGGCAGGAGGTTGGGCTGGATGGTCCCTGGGGACTCTTCCAACTCTGTGATTCTATGATTCTGTTCTAAGTAGGGAACAGCAGGTGGTTCTTGCTGTACTATAGCTCCCACCATCTCTGACTATTGGCCATGATAGCTAGACCTGATGTGACTTGGAGTCCAGTAGCATCTTGAGGAGTGCAGGTATCCCATCTCTGCTGAGTCAGATTGAAAAAAGATTCCTGCAGAGTCAGACTTAAAAGGCGTCTGTCTAGTCCAGCATGCTGCTTCCAACGGGGATAGCTAGAAGCTCAAAATAAGGCAGCAAGAGCATTTGATTGTAAAATGGTAAACTGCTCCTGAGTATGGTGGCCCCATTTAGGTGGCATGAACAAGAACACATGTGGTTGGGAAACCTTTTTCTCCTCTGTGAATTTGCCTAATAGTCTAGCTAGTGGCCATCATTTGTGACAGGACAGTGTCGGTGGATGTCGATTCACTGAGTGAAGAAAAAGTTTGCTCAGCATTGCTCTTAAGAAGTGTCTACATGTGTTTTGCATCTATAGTAAGATGAGCAGTAAAGGAAAGTTCAGAGCAGAGCTTTGAAAAGTTACTCTTTTTGAACTCCAACACCCACTCTGACCATGCTGGTTGGACAATTCAAGGGAGTGGATACCCACAAAAGTAACTATCTCAGATTCTGGTTCAGAGGACAGCAGTAGCTCTGATGCCATGGAGGTGATGAGCATGCTCTGGATTTTAGTCCAGATTTTAAAGGAGTTAGCCACAGCACTGAAACTTTTTCTCAGAACAGGATCAGTACCTTGGATAGAGCCCTAAAAGTGTAGTAGACTGTCACCTGAAGTGGATCATCCAGATTCCCATTTGATATCAAAGGCACTAGCCTCCATTGGAGTAGAAGACACTGTGCCATTACGGGAAATATTGGACAAGGGCTGGGCAGTTTTGGAAGAGGAAATATTGGGCTGGGAAAGGGCTGAATAACTTTACCTAACTTTAAAGCTGGTGATGAAAACATTAAAACAGTTAAAATTTTTCTAAACCTTGGCTCAGTGATAAATCAAAATGGATATTGCAGTCAACAAACCAGAAGACAAGTAAGACTTGGAAAGGTAGCCAGGAAGGAACTAGATGAGCTTCTCAACATTAAATAGCAAAGTCAGAATCATTCATGTCACAATATTTCCGATTTTTATGTATAGTTGCAAATGCTGGGTATGGAGAAAGCTATTGTTGTTGCTGCTGTGTGTCCTCAAGTTGGTTCTGACTTATGGTGACACTAAGGTGAATGTATCATGGGGTCTTTTTCTGAACAAAATCTGTTCAGAGGGGGTTTGCTTTTGCCTCCCTCTGAGGCTGAGAGAGTGTGACTTACCCAGGGTCACCCTGGGTTTCCATGGCTGAGTGGGAATTGGAAACCCTGGGCTTCTGAGTCCTTGAGCAATGCCCAAACTTCTACACCACACTCTACATGTTTACACCACATTCTCAAAGAAAATTGGGAGGGATAAAACCACCTCATTTGAAACGTGTTGCTGGAGGAGAGTCCTACCAATATCCCGGGCCACTAAAGAAACAAACAAATGGTTCCTAGAGCAAATAAAGCTTGAACTCTTACTACAAGTCAAGAGGACTAAACGTGAGGCTGCTGTGCTTTGGACATCTCATGAGATGACATGATTCACTGGAAACTATGATAATGCTGAGAAAAGTGGAATGTGAAAACAAGAGGAAGAACATTGTTACAGATCAACTGATTGAGTAAAGGAAGCCACAGCCCTGAGCTGAGTAGGGTTGTGAAGCCTGTTATTCATAGGATTGCAATATTTCTAAGCCTTCTTGAGGACACATAACAACACTAATAACGAGGATGTGGAAGTCTCCTCTACCTAATACTTAGTTCATTTGCTACCCTGGGCAAGTCACTGGGTCACCCCACATCAAGATCTAGTGCTCATAGTGTTTCCAGCTGTGTCCTGCCAGATGTTCCTCTGATGCTCCTTAGGAGGAATGAATCAATGCTGCAGCTTTGCAATTAAGGGGGGGGGGAATGGCTTCAGGCAGCTGTGCATAAGCATAGAATCTTTGAGTTGGAAGCAACCTCAAGGGCCATTCAGTCCAAACCATCCAGTCCAAACCCCTGCTACTCAGGAATACAGCGTTCCTGAAAAATGCATATCCAACCTCCGTTTAAAGACCTCTAAAGAAGGTCTCTCTCCACCAACCTCTAAAGCAGTCTATTCCAATGTCAAACAGTCCTTTTGGTAAAGAACTTCTTCCTCCTATTTGGCTGGAATTTCGTTTCTCATAATGTGAATCCACTGGTTTGCATTCTAGCCTCCGAAGCATCAGGAAAACGGTATTATTTGCGTTGTGAAACTCACAGCTAATACTGCACTCCCACTGCTGACTACTTGGAGAACACCTTTCCTTGAGAATAAACACTCTATTGTGTTGTAGAAAAAGAAGATTTGTTTTCCAAATAAAAGCATCTTTACAGTGGGAGAGGCTGTCTAGGAAAGTGATGGATTTCAAACTCTCTCTTGGAGCGTTTGAAAAAGAGGTTGGATGGGCAGCTCTCAGGGATGCCTGATCAGTGGGTTCCTGCTTTGGCACAGAGCTGGGCTGGCTGGCCTTCAGTGCCCATTCCAACACTTTGATTCCATATCTTCCCTATACTGGTTGATTTTAAAACAATTCATCAGCCCCAGAGGCCCACAGCACGCCCAAAGCAAGGTTTGTTAACTCCTTGTAACTTGCCACTTGTAGTGGCAGCTAAAAAAGCCAATGCAATTCTAGGTTGCATCGATAGGAGCATAGTGTCTAGGTGAGGGGACCGATAGTACCACTTTATTCTGCTTTGGTCATACCTTACTGGAATACTGTGTCTAGTTCTGGGCACCACAGTTCAGGAAGGATATTGACAAGCTGGACTGTGTCCAGAAGAGGGTAACCAAAATTTTAGGATTCTCGGAAACCGTGCCCTACAAGGAACAGCTTAGGGAGCTGAGTATGTTTAGCCTGGAGAAGAGAAAGTCAAGAGGTAACATGATAGCTACGTTTAAATATCTGGAAGGATGTCATAGGGAAGATGAGAACCAGTATAGTGTAGTGGTTTGAGTGTTGGAATATGACCCTGGATTCTAGAGTTCAATTTCCTGCTCAGCCATGGACCTCACTGGGTGATGTTTGGCACATCACATACTCTCAGTCCCAGAAAACCCTGTGATAGGTTTGCCTTAAAGTCGCCATCAGACAGAAATGACTTGAAGGCACACAACAACAATATATGGAAGATGGGGCAAGCTTGTTTTCTGCTGCTCCAGAGACTAGGACATGAAGCAGTAGCTTCAAATTACAGGAAAAGAGATTTCAGCTAAACATTAGGGAGAACTTTCTGATGGTCAGAGCTGTTTGACAGTGAAATATGATTGTGTGTGGTGGAGTCTTCTTTTCTGGAGGCAACAGAGTCTGGATAGCCACCTGTTGTGAGTGCTTTGATTGTGTATTCCTGCATGGAAGGGGGTTGGACTGGATGGCCTTGGAGTCTCTTCCAGCCCTATGGTCCCCTGGGTGGTCATTTGTTCGCTCTCTTGGTTGCAAAGCCCTAATCGTCTCCCCTGTGGGTGAAATCCAGCTATAATAACAAATTTCAGAGTTCCCCCAGGCCGTCAGCTTGGGAAGCAATCCTTTTTTGAACTATGCCTCCCAGGATTCTTCAGCCATCCATGGGGGATTCTGGGAGTTGTAGTCCAAAGTAAAGGGATGTTTCCAAACTCTGTTCCCAAGGTTGCCAACATCGAGAGTCACCTTCCACCCAAATGGCAGGTTTCAAAGTGGGGAAGATGGAACTGATGTCTGCCTTTACCTTTCCTAGCTTGACAATAAACTTGCTTGATGGCTTTAAAAGTAAAATATATACACAAAAATACACTGTACACCATCTCAAGAATCATCTGCTAGTGAGCAGGATGCAAATATTTCCAATTAGGATAAATAAGTAGTTCTCCTAACTTCATACCACTTCAGAGCCATGTGGTGGCAGCACGTGCCATCAATGTTCATGGAGGTCAATGGATCCGCTTTGAGTTTCAGTCCAAACCTTAAAGGAGCAATCCAAGCAGCTGAATCTGTCTTAGGGATAGAGTTTAGGACCTTGGATATCTCCTTTCAAGTTTGGACTGAAATCCAGAGCAGAGTCACCACCTCACTGACATCCAAAGTCACCAACCTTCACTACAACTATGATGTTCACTGAGCTTACAACAACTTTGGAAAGGAGACCACAGCTGGCCCTATCATTTTAATTGCATACCAAGGCTAAGACATAAATCCCTGGCCAAAAGCCACCCAACTGACATTGGCCTGGGAAGCAGATCTTACATCCTCTGGGTGACTCCTCCAGATTGACTATTGCCAAGAACTCCACTTTGGGTTTTAGTCCAAACAGTAAAGGAACTATCCAAACTTTTGGGTCTAATTCACAGCTGTACTGGGGTTGGAAGACAAATCTCAGGTTCATGGAGTGGCCCTCTATGGACTGACAACTGCCAGTGTATCTGCTCTGGGCATTAGTCTGAACTTTAAAGAAGCTACTCAAGCTGCTTAGCCCTATCCCCCACACTATGAGACTCTGATTGCTAATGAAAGAGACATATGAATAAAGTGGTAGCTCCAAGGCCACTCTGTGATGCTAACTCTTCTTATCCACATTGATGAGAAACTGGAAAATACCACATAAAGTATGAGAACATCACCACCGTGAAGCTGGGTTGTCTCACTTACCGAAAGACAGTACAAAAAAGAAAGGCAGCCAGCAGAGAATGAAGACCCCAACCACGATTGCGAGGGTCTTGGCGGCCTTCTTCTCCCTGGAGAACTTCATGAGGCGTACGGAGAGGGAGCTCCTGAAGGTGTGTCCTTTGTTCTTGGTGCTGGCCATGGAGTCCTCTACAACGCTGCGACAGTGGATCCGGAGCACAACCTCCATGGATTTGCTCCTCTCTTTCTTGACCCCAGCCTCCAAGCTCTTGGTGGTTCTCCTGGCCACCACGTAGATGTTGAAGTACATTACCAGAATGACTGCCAGGGGCAAATAGAAGGAGAAGAGGGAGGAGAAGATGGCGTAACCCGGTTCCTCAGTGATGTTGCAATGCAGATCGTTCTCAGGGGGTGCCTCCTTCCATCCCAGAAGAGGACCGATGGAGATGACCATAGAAGAGAGCCAGACGGCCACCATGATGATCACCGCTTTCTTCTCGGTCATGATGGTGGGGTATTTGAGAGAGTACTTGACCCCAATGTACCGATCCACAGAGATGATGCACAAGCTCATGATGGAGGCGGTGCAACACAGGACGTCCACCGCCGCCCAGATGTCACAGAAGATGCGGCCAAAGATCCAGAGGTCCTCCAGGACTTCCAAGGTGGCCGAGAAAGGCAGGACGGTGGTGCTGAGGAGCAAGTCGGCGATGGCCAAGTTGATGATGAAGTAGTTAGTTACCGTCTGCAAGTGACGGTTGCAGGCCACTGAGAGGATGACCAAGATGTTGCCCACGATGGCTGAGAGGATGAAGAGGGCAAGGAAGATCCCCACGCTCACCGACTGCAGGGTCAACCTCAGAGCCAAGGAGGTGCTGCTGTTGGCATGGACATCGTCTCCTTCTCCTCCACCTCCTCCGACAAGCAAGGTTGCGTTCACACCCCCAGCCTCTCCCGTGTGGTTCCCATTCAAGCTGGCATTAATCCGGTCAGAGAAAGTCATTCTTTTTCAAAAAGGTTCGGTCTCCATGGGGTTGGACGGGGCTCAGCGTGGCAGGGGGGCAGAGGAGAGGGATGACATGGACATTCTGCTATTCCTCTGTCCCTGAGGTTGCCCCCCAAAAAACTCCCAATCCCCCAAAGCAGAAATTTAACCCTTTCCCTCCTCCGAGGTCCCTCCTCTTAAGAGGAAAAGCTCTTTCTGACTTGTGCCGAGCTCCTTTTCCTCTGCAATCCAGTTTCAGCCATCAGTCCCTGAAAATCTAGACTTAAACCACCAGACCCCCACAAATCTAAACCCACCAGGGATGCTGCTAACACCTCCGTCCTCCTCTCCCTCTCCTTAACCCACGTGCTACCGGCTGATTTCCTTTGCCAAGCTGCTAGACCTCAATGAGCCCATCCTCTCTCCCACAGACCCCAGTTTGCGAGATGAGGGAGAAAGAAAGACAAGAAACGATCTTTCCTCTCTTATTTCTTTCGCTCCTCAGCCCCTTCCTCCTCCATCAGAGGGGTGTACCTGATCTGATGGTCTTTTCCAACTTGCGCAAAAATAAAAATAAATTTTTTTAAAAAATCTGCAATTAAAAGGAAAACAACTCTGGCAAAACTGTCTACATGCCAACTCTTGAGGGAAAAAAAATAAAGAGTCCCGCACTCCAGCCCTTCCTCTGTCTTTCTCTCCAAATTTTAGGGGCGTTTATTTTATCATTATTATTATTTTATTTTTCAACGAAAGGCGGATCATCCCAAGCAAGAGGGGAAAACGGAGGCAAAAGCCCGAGAAAGCGAATTCCTGCGCGTGTTTCAACGAGGCAGAGGGGGACTTCGGCGTGGGGAGGCGAGAATACTTTCCTTTCCCGGCTTTCCAGTCGAGTTTCCTTCATCCGGGGCGGCGAGGTTTTCGGGAGAAGGCTGCAGGAAGGACGAAGCGGCCGCGGGGCCACCACTGGCCAAGCCCGGCCACCGCCTTCCAAGCGGCCAGGTCCACGGGCGTCCCCCCACCAGCTTCACCCGGCTCCGAAGGGATGCGCGCAGCAGGCGCGGAGGGACGAGGAGAGCGGACCCGACTCCCAGATCGGAGGAAGCGGTCTCGTTGCGCCTCTGCACCGCGATCCAAGAGGGGGGCAGCCCAGCCTTCGAATCCCCCTCGCCTCCGGCTGGGCTCCGCACCGCCCGAGAGGAGAGAAAAGTCGCAATCCTTCAGGTGCGGCAAACTTTGCATTCAGCTGGCGGCGGCGGCGGCGGCCGAGCGCATCTCCCTGCGCGCTGCTCTCCCTGGCCGCGGCTGGAGGACCAGGAGAAGCCGGGCACCCAGGGATCGCCGCGTCCCCTCCAAGACCCCTCCTAGGAGGTTGGTGAGGACGGTCCCCGGCTCCCGGCGGGCCGCCAGCACCTTCCCAAGTTTGCCATGGTTGAGAGAGAGAGAGAGAGAGAGAGAGAGAGAGAGAGACAGAAGGGACCAGCCAAGCCGTTGCGAGATGCTCAGCGAGCCAGAGAGGAGGCTCCGCTTTGTGCCCTTTGGAGAGGAAGGAGCGTCGGGCTGGGCGGGAAACTGGGGAGAAAATACGTTCTGGGTCAAAAGGGAAGGAGCTGCACGGACGGTGTGCGGGGGGTGGGGGAGGAGGCGGTGGAGGAGGTTGCAAACGCTACCGAAAATAGCTCCATTGAAGGATTTTCCAGCGCCTCTGCAATGCTCCGGAGAGCCGCTAGAGGGCAGCAAAAGGCTGGTTCGCCGGGCTCGCTGACTGGTTGGCTTTCAGCGTTACTGGCGCAAAGCTGCGCGTTTTGGTGGTGTGTTCGGACGATAAGAATCCCTTCGCTAGAGCTCAGGGAAAGGGCAGCCCGTGGCCCGCATGCAGCCCTCCGCAGGCATTTTGTGGCCTCCAAGATTCCCCGAGAACCCCGAACCCCACTCCTTTTTTTTTAATGGCCTTGATTAATCCGGAGTGGTTGTCCTGCAGGGCTAATACCTTCTCAGCTACCGGCAGCTGTTTGATTTGTTTGCACGCTGGTGGAGGGGCGGCGCGGGGGGGGGGCAAGAGATTGAGCTGATTTAAGTCCGGCAGCATCTGCATTTCGCAAACAGAGCTTTGTGGAACGGCTATAAAAAGAAAGGTCTGCCTGTTGCGGCAGAACAAACCCCGAATACGCAGGCAGGCAAGGCGTTTATAAGGACCGACTAACATTCTGCGGGAGAACGCCAGGTCTCGAGTTCAGCAGAATCCTTCATCAGCAGAATTCACAGTTCAAAATTCAGGGTTCAGCACAATTCTCCACCACTAGACTTTGGAGTTAAAAATTCAGAATTCAGCAGAGTTCTTTCCCAGATAAACCACCTTAGGAAAACTGGAAGTCAAACGTGCATTCTTTCTTCTTCTTGTCCTTTCTTATCTGTGCTTTTTATTACCTTTTCCCCCTCTTTTTCTTGTTTCTTTTTTTTCTTTGAATGTAATTGGATTCTTTATGGTACAGTCGGCTCTACAGATCCACGGATTCTGCATCCATGGATTTAACCAACCATGGATTGCAAATATTAAAAAAGGAAAATAATAACCCAGAAAACAAACGCTGATTTTGCCATTCTGTAGAAGAGATGCCGTGTTACTATTCTATTGTACATAATGGACATTGAGCATCCACAAACGTTGGTATGCATGGGAGCGGAGGTCTTGGAGCCAAACTTGAGGGGATGACTGAGGGCCCACTGTATTTGAAAATGTTTCCTTAAAACAAAAAAACTTGTATGAAAAAAGGATTCTTCATTAGCCTAGGTAATTCCCCCCCCCAAAAAATAATTAAATCGTGACCATCACCTTGTTGAGAACTTATATCATTGTAAACCTATTTCCTATTGTTTGAAGTGAGTTTTGTCATTGTGTAACATTTGTATTCTTAAGAGTGGAAACACAGGTATCTCGTCCGGCCCGTTGTACAGGCAGAGCTGTCAGTGCAGCCATTGCGCGATTGTTCCAGTGCGCAACATATCCTCATGCACAGTGTGCTCCATTGCACAGTGGAAGCCCCCTGTTACACGATGGGACACCATAGAATCATAGAGCTGGAAGAGACCGTAAGGCCGGTCCAGTCCACTCCCACTCTGCCATTCTGGAATACACCATCAAAACATTCCTGACAGATGGCCACCCAGCCTCTGTGTCAAAACCTCCAAAGAAGGAAAGTCCCCTATACTCAAAGGCAGCAGTGTACTTCACTGTCAGACTGCTCTTACCATCAGGAAGTTCTTCCTAATGTTGAGGTGCAATCTCTTTTCCTGAAATCTGAAGCCATTGCTCCATGTCCTAGTCTCTGGAACGGCAGAAAACAAATTTGTTCACATTCCTTCAAATATTTAAACATAGCTATCATGTCACCTCTTAACCTCTTCTTCTCTAGGCTAAAGATACCCAGTTCCTTAAGCTACTTCTCACATGGCTTCATGGTTTCCAGACCTTCTCCTGTTTTGGCTGCCCTCCTCTGGACACATTCCAGCTTGTCCATATCCTCCTTGAATTGTTGTGCCAAGCACTGCACACAGGATTCCAGATAGGGTCTGACCAAAGCAGAACAGAGTGGTACTATCACTTCCCTTGACCTAGACATTATACTCTTATTGGTGTAGCCCAGAAGCACATTGGCTTTTTTAGCTGCTACATTGCACTGCTGACTCATGTTGATCTTGTGGTCTACTAAGATTCCTAGATCTTTTTCACATTTTGTGTGGTGCTGCCCATTGTGCATTGTACACCATCATAGTTCTGTAACACAGTTGTGTATCATGTTGGTGACATAGCTCCATCATCACGTTTTGGGCTGGCATTCAATATGGCAGTTAGGGATTCATAACCTCAGTTTACAGATCTGTAAGTGCTCTATATTCAGCAAGACTACAGAATCTTACTGTAAAACTACATAAATGTCACCCCGGCCTGCTTTAAGAGTCAACAGCCATATTGGGCAAAGGAAATCCATTCAACATCTGATTGGGGCACATGGAAGGTGATGTTTCCCACCCCTCCTGTCTCTCAGCAAGGCTAAGACAAGCAGAAGCACAACCTTGCTCATTGGTGAGAGTAGGTGAAAATACCATCTTCCTTGCACCCTAATTAGAAGTTGAATGAATCTCCTTTGCCTGATTGGGCTGCTGGCTCTTAAGGTAGGATGAGGGTGGGAGAGAAGTCAGACCAGGAGATGTTACTTAGTTACAAAGACATAACCAAGTAACTGATGTTGAATATTGGCAATGAGCTGTAGCCTCTGATGCAGAATCTCAGCCTTTAACAATAAAAATGAGAACACTAAAGTATTAAAAACGGTGTGTGTGTGTAGGGGGAGGAGAGACTATGGATGGGAATCCAAGTAAGTACATAATTTAAAGCAAGTAAATAGAAAACAGTTTGGCCACAGGCAGAAGCATATTTAGGGTGGGGCAACTGGGGCATGTGCCCCAGACACCAATGCCAGGGGGGTGCAAAAAAGCCAAACCCCCCACCTGGGCCTGCAGGGGTCCTTGCTGGCCTGGTGTGTGTGTGTGGGGGTTGCAGCAGCAGCAGCAGCAGCAGCAGTACACCCACCTGCCCCCCCCACCCCCCGCCCCATGTTACCTACCGCCAACGGAGTCCTTCCTGGCCTGGTGTGGAGGCGGTGGCAGCAGCACCTAGGGGCACAACTTCCACACTTGCCGTAGGCGCTGTTGAGCCAAGATATGCCACTGGCCACGGGTTGTAGCCCTGAGTGCAAAGGTAGCAGATGACACCCAGCAGCAGCAAATGGGGGATTTTGTTTGAGCTGAATGATGAATCCACTTTGATTTTCAGTCCAAGCTTTAAAGGAGCTGTCCATCTAAACATTAGAAAGAACTTCCTAATCGTAAGAGTGCTTTGACAGTGGAATACGCTGTTTGGAAATGTGGTGGAACCTCCTTCTTTGGAGGTTTCTAACAGAGGCTGGACGGCCGTCTCTTGGGAATGCTTTGCTTGTGTATCCCTGCATGGCAGAATGGGGTTGGATTCAATCACCCTTGGGGTCTCTTCCAACTCTGGGATTCTGTGTCCAAGGGGCAAACCCTATTTTGAGGAGAAACTCCAACAGCTTGAATTGTTCCTCTAAAGGCTGGACTAAAACCTGGATTCACTGCCCCACTGACAGAAGTTTTTTGGGGGCTGAGAGTGTGTCGTGTGCCCAAGTCACTCAGTAGGTTTTCAAGGCTGAGTGGGGAATCAAACCCTGGTCTCCAGGGGTGTAGTCCAATGCTTAAACTGCTAAACCATGCTGACACACACACACACACACGTGTGTGTGAGTGTGTGTGTGAGTGTGTGTGTGTGTGTGTGTGTGAGAGAGAGAGAGAGTACCGATATTTTTGATGGCTTTAATCTGTGTTGATTTTAATATTTCTTAAGTTGCCTTGAACTCCATTATTAGGAGGAAAAAGCAGGATATAAATGAATCACCATCACCATCAACATTTTGGGATGGCCTCCAGCTGCTGTTGGCTGACAACTCCCATCAGCCCTAGACAGCATAGCCAGTGGTGAGAAATGATGGGAGTTGTAATTCCAAAACAGTGGAGGGATGCTTATTTTACATCCTTTAGTCTGAGGGACCTGGAAAAGCCAGGCCTTGCTTAAAAAAGAAACTTGAGCTCTTGCATTCCATATGCCTTGAAAATCGGGTAGGTGAAGATTAATGATTTGTGTACTACTCATTGTATTGTCTTATTTTCAGAAAAGGAGCAACAGAGCTGTGCAGTTCTCTTGGGAGAACTTATGACTCAGAGCGCCAAACTACTTTTGTGAATGAGGTTTTCTGATATTAAAAACACGCTTCATCCTGTTTTGTTATTGGCAATTCTGTCCTCTTACCAACTGCCCATCCTCTGGGTTAAAGGAGGCATTTGCTTTGTTGTAGCTGGGCGCCTGGCATCTTATTGCAACAGTCCTTCACATCCAGCTATCAGATGCCCGGCACTCCAGCTCCCATCATCCTCCACCAGTACAGCCAATGTCACTTGAAGTAGACATGCAATGGCCTTCATAGATCTAGATGGACTTGCCAATATAGAACAAGCATAGGGAGGGATATTTAGCTATGTTAAAATATTTGAAGGGATGCCATGTTGAAGATGGAGCAAGCTTGTTTTCTGCTACTCCAGAGACTAGGACATAGAGCAATGGAGTCAAACTACAGGAAAAGTGATTTCACTTAAACATCAGGAAGAAGTTCATGATGGTACGAGCCGTTTGACAGTGGAATATGCTGCCTCAATGGAGTGTAGTAGAGTCTTCTTCTCTGGAAGTTTTTAAACAGCAGTGATTTGCTGGGGGTGCTTTGAGTGTGTTTCTGCATGGCAGGGGGTTGGACTTCATGACCCTTGTGATCAGTTCCAGCTCTGTGATTCTATGATTTTATTATTCTATGATTCTGTGAAAGTTTTGGCGCAATGCACAATTCTTCAGCAAGCCCAGGGAACATCTTTTTATTTCTTTTCTTTTTCTTTTTTTAAAAAATACTTTTTATTAACATGTATTTAGTATTGAAAACAGTATATAGAGGATTACAAAGACAAACAGTAAATAAGCAAAGAAACTCTAACATCTAACCTAATACTAAAACTAAACTACAACTAAACCAAAAAGAGGTAAAAATACATATAAATGACTTCTAAGTCAGCAGCTTTTGGTTCTAAGAGAATCTACAAGATAGACTTCTTCTAGTGGGTCTAACATTATCACACTACTGCCTAGCTTTTAATAACTGTAAGCTTACCCTTCAAAACCAATAATTGTCTCTTCCCTGCAACAGTTTCTTAGATATATAATCCACACTAGTGGATTATATACCTGGCATTGCTGGGGATTTTATTTTCTCATAGGTAATACTTGTTAGAAATACCTTTGGAATTACTTTACCTTACCTTAGGAATTAGATGCGGTTGAAATACACAGACTTGAGATCTTGTGTCTCTAATTCCCCAAACTGTCTTGCCCAGTATCTGTAACTTTCCCCCTTATTCCCCAATCCAATCTGTATTAAGAGTTATTGACACACAGAGGTTAGTTTCCTGAGGGAATACACTGCCCTCCTCCTTGCTGCAAGGCCTCATCTCCATAGCCACTGGCCAGGCCCAAGAGCTCTCTGGGTGAGAATTCTAAAGGCCCTGCCCTAAACTGCAAACCCCAGATTCCATAGAATCTTCTCAAGCAGCCAATCATAAGAGGTCTTCTCACCTGACATGGACAAACTTTGACTTTTATATATTAGATTTATCTCAATCATTTTTAAATTTAGCCAAAGATCCTTCCTTAAATTAAGGAGGGAACATTTAAAAAAACAACAACAACTGAGAGGGCTACTTCCTTCTCGGATTTTGTGAAACCAAAAATATGTCCTCTCTGAAATTTAAATTGAAGGGAGAGATGAGGCAAAAGTATAACTTCATTAACATTAAGTGCCTGCAATTTTCTTGTCTCAGTTTCTCCTATCCTTCCTTTTCCTTTCCGCATCATGTCTATTAGACAGCATGCCTGAGAGCAGGGATTTCCTTTTTCTCATTTTTTTTTCTGCATCACAGAATTGTGGAAGGGAAACGCAGTAATGGAGTAGAGCTTGGAAAATTCCTGCCCACCACTCCCAGAAGCTCACATGGATTCTGTAAGTTGTAGTACAAGGCCTAAACCCAACTGCTAGTCCAGCTAGAGGAGACTATTAAATTAATGCAACTCACATAAATATTAATGTACCAAGTTCTTTTTTATTCAATAGGTCTACTGTATTTGGAAGTAAAAAGATACCCTTCAACATTTCTTAGATGAAAACTGGGACACATGTGGCCAAGCAACATCTATGTGTGGTCAAGATGGGAAAGGTTAGTAAGGAGGCAGAACACACCAGCTAGGAGAGGCTGCAGGAGTTTGCTTTTGCCTGAGCCTACTGGGAAGGGCAAGATTCCTACCTTCCTCTCATCTCCCCCTGCCAAGTTGAATGCAAACTACATTTGCACTTTGAATTCAGTTTGCAGCAAGTGAGATAAGCTGAAGAGAAAGAAGGAAAGCTGGAGGAAGAGATAGAAACTGGGACATTTTACAAGCAGCTGAAAAAGCAGGTTGAGAGAGGATTAACTGGGACCGTCCCTGGCATCCCAGTGTTTTGGCTGTGGATTCCTGTTCTGGCAGGGACTGGATGGCCCTCGGAGTCCTTCCAACTCTATTATTCTCCATTGCACTCTACGGCCATTTCTGCACTACACTGGTATAGTGGTATTATCCCACTTTCAACATCCTGTGGAATTCTGGGGTTTGCAGTTGACTGAGGCCAAAGAGCTCTCTGGCTGCAGTCGTGTGGGGATGTGGGGGGGCAATGGAAGTAGTGTGCCTCTGGCGGCAATTTTTTGGGGGTGCCATGGCTCCTTCCTTGCCCTCCCCCACGCATTGTAGCCCTGTCCCATCCATTGTAGCCATGCCCCATGTGCTGTAGCCATGCCCCCACATACTGTAGCCACACCCCTGCATGCCATAGCCCTGCTCCCATGCACCATAGCCATGCCCCAGTGTGTCGTAGACACACCCTCCTCCGCTTCCCCTTCCATGCACTCCAAGCTCCACCATTATCTGGCTGGAAATTCTAAATGGCCCTCCCTAAACTGCAAACCCCAGGATACTACACGATATTCAAAGTGGAATAATATCACTATAACAGCATAGTGTGGAAATGGCCTATGACTCTATAAGATCTCCAGTGAAGAACAGCCCACCACTGCTTCAGGGATCTGGTTCCATTATCAAACTGCTCTTACCAACAAGATGTTTCAGTTGTTCAAGTGCAACCTACCCTTGTGTGCCCAGTGGATCTAGCCCTGTCCTATGGGATAGCAGGAGACACACCACTCCCCTCTTCTATGTCACAGCCATTCAGCAATTTTCAGAATGTGACCAGGTCTTGCTTTCCACTCTCCTGTCCCTCTTTGCTGATTTCTCCAAAACCATCTTTAGATGTTCAGATCATTGTATGGTGGCGAGAAAACATTAGGTCTACGAGCCATGATAGCCTCAATTAATGTGATCAGTCCTTTTCACCTTGCTTCGTTTAGCTCATACCTGAGCACAGAGAATTCTCTTGACTGGACATTTATTATCAAAATCTACATTTGGTCATCTCTCATCTTTCCATCTACAGTAGCCCTTCCACAGTTGTGAGGGTTAGGGGCACGTTATCCTTACAAAAGTGAAGAAATTGCAAATAACCCCTACCTCTGCAATCCCCCTCCAGAGCTCCCACCTCCCATTCCTTTGCCTCTGGTCCCAGTGCTGGGAGTGAGCAGGGGAGAAAAAAAGACACAGTAAAGGGCTAACCAGTACTCTTCTCTCAAAGGGAGAACACAGTTTCTCCCTTCTGCTGACTTTTGGTGGCCATCTTGAAAGGAAGGAGTAGGAGCAAAGAGAGGACCTGACCAAAGACCAGCCATTACATGGCAGAAAGGGCAGCCACATGAGAGAGAGGACATGCCTCCAGCAGTGGGAAGGAGAAATGTCCATTTCAAACAAAAGCTTGGCAGGCCTAGAGAGAGGAATGCAAGGGATGGGAGGAGAAAAATGGTGATGGTGGTGGTGGAGGCAAACATGTGCCTCACAAGTAATTAAATTCATGAAGGTCAAAGCCATGAATGTAGAGAGAGGATTGTATATCTCTCTGTTCATCTTCCCAGCTTCCTATCCTCAGGTTAGCAATTGCTCATTTTCCTCTTTTTTTTTGAGTGCTGGCCTGTGTCATCTATTAAGTTTGGTCCTTACCATCCCCTGCCTGTTACCCACCTTCCTTGGGGAGAAAAGGACCACTGCACTCTCCCTTTGCCAAGGCTTTTTGGAGCCAAGGATAAACTAACCCCTTCTAGCTTACAATCTAGAATTGTTTCCCTTTGCTCCGTCTGGGTTTTGAAGAAAATGGAACTTCCAAAGTATCTCTGGAATTGTGTTGTGAAGTTGCTGGTGCACCCAGACTGATGCACCCAGACTGACTTGCATTATAGATAGACTTCTGTGCGGAGGTGGCAGGAGGCTTCCTTGTCAACGAGGCGGTTAATTTGGCCCCAACTTCAAAGGAATTATCCAAGGTGCTGAACCCTATCTTTAAAATCAGTTCAGCACCTGGGATAGCTCCTTTATAATTCAGCCTAAATCCTGGCATGGCTTTGCTGATTCACTGATATAGAAGCCATCGGCTACTGTTGCTGCTGGAGGTTCGGCCTTAGAGTGTATTCATGACTCCACAACTAACTGGGACCCTTGATTGTGAGCGATGGTTTCAGATTGGGTAGAATTTGGCATGGTTCCTTGCCCTGTCCTCACCAAGAACTGCCATTATTCTTCATATATTCACTCCCTTTCAATGTTTCCAGGCACACCTTTCTGATTCTAACACTCAAGGCCACCTTTCTTTCCCTCCTGAATATTAGAGCAGTCTTCTCCAATCTGGGACTCTCTGGGGATTCTCACTCCCATCATTTCAAGACAGAGCAATCTTTCTGGCATCTTAATTAGTTCCCTACCCCCAGTTCTTTCTCCTGCTGTCCTGTACTCCCAACTCCTACCACACTGGTTCACCCCACCCTGCCTGTGGATGGTAGGAGTCATAGTACAGCCAATTTGGGTGCCTGGTTAGGCAAGGTTGATCTGGAGGCCCTTTGACAGTCTGGAAACAGGCTCGGAGAAGGGGAAAAAAGCCCTTCCAGGGCTTCATGACAACAGATTGGAATGAAAATGCTTTGGCATTTTTTATCTGAGCCTTGTTTACACAAATAGCTCTGTTTCCCACAGATAGAAAGCAAAGCCAGCTAATAGTGGTTTCTTTCTAATGAGGTATCTTTTCCTGCTAGTGGCTGCTGCCTTGTCCCCTTGGGGCTACATTCACCACCAGAGTTTCAAAATCCATTTAAAGCACATTAAGCACTTGTACAGATCCTGCTTGCCAGAGGGTGTTCGTATGGCTGGGAATCACGTGCCCTTCCTGCTAAATCTAGCTGGTGAACCAAGAATTCCATGTTTAAAAAGAGACAGCACAAACTGAGAAGAAGGAAGCACACTTTGTTTTGCGTGAACAGGCTTTGCTTGGAATCTGAGCCTCGAAATGATATAGATGCATGGCCTAGACTCTATTGTTAATCCTGACTAGAGTAGAGCTGTTGAATCCACTGAATTTACCTACATGGGGACCCCTCAATGGGATTAGTTCAATGGGATTCAATGGGATTAGTTCGGATTAGCCGGTAGGAATCCAGCCACACACTGCCAGACGTGGGAGATTTTGGACAAAGGAATAAAAAGGGCGTGGGAACAGAAATAAGAAAACAGTGTCAGGAGCCCCCACAGATGGACATTCTCAACTATTTCATCCTTACAAGTGAGGACGAATAATTATGATGGCATTTTCCCCCCTGTGTGGGCAAAAACAAGTATCCCTCTGTAGTGTTCTCCTTGTATTTCATGGTGAGTGACTGTGACAATGAAAGAGTAGCCCCTCAGGATAATTTGGAGAAGCCACTCTGCAAAAATATTACAAGACATGGGGGTCATTTTCACTATTTGAGGCTTTTCTGGTCCCAGGAGAGGCCTTTTTTTTAAAACAAGAGGAAGTGAGAGGAAATCCAATATCATATCCCAACCTTCCATGTAGCTGCTGGCATAAGGGCTTTTACAGGAATCTAATGAGAAAATTTTCACCCGGGGTGGAGGAGAGAAAAATGGGAGGGGCAGACAGGTTTGAGTACTGGTCACTATAAAATAAACTTCTGTGGAAAAACTTTTTCACAGGTAATGGTAAAAGTAACTCCCCAGTTGATGCATTTTACATAGAATGTTATATTGTGAAGCTTGCGAAAAAGCAAATCAACATCAGAGGTGGATCTAGGGTGGCGGAACCGGGGTGCATGCCCTGGTTGCCAATGTCAGGGGAGTACAAAAAGAGGAACCCCCCACCTGCCCCCTCCGCCGCCACTTACCTCACCCCCGCCTGCCACTCACCCCGCCATTGTTCACCCTGCCCTCACCGCCACTTGCCCCACACACCTCCGCCTGCCACTTGCCCTGCCTCTGCCACTGCTTGTCCTGCCCACCTCTGTCACTTGCCCCGCTCCCACCCCCACTGCTTGCCCTGCCCCCTTGCCCTGGGCACTGTTGAGCTTCCCTAAACCACCGTTGAAAATACACTCCTCCAAGTCCTTCATCCACATTCACATGTTACTCCACTGGAAAAACCCTATCCCAGGGTCTACAATTTTGATATTAAAATATGATTCAATGTGCCTGAGAAGTCACCCGGATGGGCATGTAGGCAGCAATGGTCAAAGATCGAAAAGCAGGTCAGGCCAGTAAAATCACGTAGCCCCAGGAGACCTCGAGATGTGTAAACCCACAATAAACAAAGAGCGCATTGCCCCAGGAAGCTGACTTGAGGGGATTAGCGTGTCTGCCCCAAGTTGAGCAAATATTCCATCGGGCGAGGACTGTTTACATGAAGTCACACCACAAACTAACACAGCCGAAGATCCTGAGACTTTGGCAACACCTTGCAATCCCATCACACAAAGGAAATTGCCATGGTGGAGCTTTGTTATCACTCCAACACCCGTTGTGCTCCCTGGGAAAGGATTAGCCCACCAGGTACTTTTTCCCCTACAAATAGTCCCAGTTTTTAAGCAGTTCCTTGGATCACTCCCATTCATCCCAGCAGACCGTTTCTCTGTCCGTTGAGTGATCCCCTCAGCCCTCTCCGTGCTGAACCCCACTTCTCTGCTGTTTTTCCTGGACCGAGGACTTCAGGACAAAGGTGCAGTATCACCCCAGCTACAACCCCTTCAATATTCCCCTATGCAGTTTCCTCTCTTTTGCTTCCTAATAGGTCTTGAATGAGTATGTGAGTGATTGCGTTGGTGCGTGAGGCTTTCATTCAATAAAATCATTTATTGGACATTTTTTTTTTGGTTTTTGGCTTGGCCTGACCCCATAAAAACTGGGTAAAAGACCTCGCTAGGTTACCTTGCCTCTTGCATTGCTATAGCTCGTGCTCTCGCTAGTTTCCATTCCCCATCACATGGAGCACACTGAGGTGTCCCCCAAGGGACCCCAGAAATCAGGGTAACACACAGGTTTGACCTTCATGAATATACGAGGTGTGCACATGCCTTCACCTCTCCTTTCTCTTCCTCCCATTCCCTTGTGTTTTTCTGGGCGTGGAGAAGGCAGGCAAGTTCCCAGACAAAAGGAAAAGGGGAGGGGAGCATGCACACACATCAAATTGGGAACAGTAGATGGTACCCCAGAGGGCAGGGCCAGATCTTAAAATGACCCTAACAGAATGGAGAGCTGGGCAAAAACTAACTAGGAAATTAAAGTGATGAGCAAAGGTATAGAATGGGGGACACTACAGGAGCCTTCCTTCTCCCCTCCAGGGCTCCCCCATCCCATTTACTTTCCTCTGGCCCTGGTGTGCAAACGACAAGGAAATGGGAGGGGGATCATGGGGAGGGGAGTTATTTGTGGCTTTTCTACTTCTGTGGGGTTTCTGGTCCCTGAACCCTCACAAAAGTGGAGTGGCCACTGTATTTTCCATGTGCAACGGAATTATTTAAATTAAATAACAGTGTTGTTGTTAACTGCTGCCAAGTCAGCTTCAAATTACAGCAACCCTTTAGATGAAAGACCTCTAAGTTACCCTGTCATCAACAGCCCTGCTCAGGGTCTTGCAGACTCAGGCAGCCGTGGCCTCCTTGGTTGAGTCTGTCCACCTGTAATATGGCTTCTTTCTTTTGCTACTGCCTTCTACTGTACCCTGCATCACTGTCTTTTCTAATGAGCCATGTCTTCTCATGACGTCCAGTGGCACTACCCTCAGACCCTAGTCTGAGCCAAATCATTCATTTCTTCTCTCCAGATAGGTAAATATCTGCCACTTCTCCTTAACTTCTCACTATCCAACTTTTCTTCCCTTTCCTCCAGTTAGCCTTATGTGAATGTGAGACTGCTTGGAGCTTGTCTGTGTGATTGTTAAGTCTCCCAATAAAACGAATATTTGTTGAATCTCTGGCTGGTGTCTCTGCATTAGTACCAATATACATAGGTGTAAATAATCCTATAGTTACCCTGCTATTGCAGGCCTCCTCTTTGAGCTAATATCCCCCATAGTTTCACAGAGGCAATAGCATCGTAGGTGGACACCTTGATCACTCATGTTTTGGTGTAATACCAAAGTTTGACAGTTTCAGTTTAGCTGTCTTGGATTCTAGGGGGATTTCAGGCTTGATCTGCTCTAATACTCATTCATTTCTCTTTTTGGCAGTCCACGGTATAGTAAATGCATACTTGGCAAGTGATCCTATTGTAATGATCTCAACTATTTCATAAAGTCTAATGCATTGTGATGGTTCAGCAAACCTGGGGGGAGCTGCCCACTAGAAATTGCTTCAAGTATGTTACGTTCAAAAGCCAAGATTACTAAATTTGTTTTCTCTGATGACTCACTGAACGCATATTTAGTATCAGCTATACAGGCTGCATGCCTTAAAAGTCAAGTCACGTTTTACTCATTGCAAAGGTGCAATGACTACAAAAGTAAATTCATTTAATTACAATGTTATACATTGGGCTTGTGTTACCATAATTTCTGAACAGGATGCTAGCCTGTATTTTAAAATGATCAACTGCAATGCTAGAAGTTTGAGTAGTAAAGGAAATTTTCATGGGGGTGATGGTACAGAATTCTTAGTGGGGAGGACAATGCCCTCGTCTGCCCCCATCACAGCACCCCTTGCTGCTAATTACTGGGTGGTGGTGGTAGGAGGGAGTGTTCCTTAGAGATCTCTCATGGCATTTAAATCATATATTCAGTAGGACTGCCAGCACAGTGTAGTGGATTGACTGCTGGACTATAACTCTGGAGAACAGGGTTTGAATCCCTTCCAGGCCATGGAAACCCACTGAGTGGCCCTGGGCAAGTCACACTCTCTCAGCCTCAGAGGAAAGCAAAAGCGAGACCCGCAAACAAATCTAGCCGAGAAAAACCCATGATATGGTCACCTCAAAGTCGCCATAAGTGAGAGACGACTGGAAGGAATACACAACAACCTTTTGGGACAATGGTGAGCAAATGTGGGAAGACAGGGGGCTACATTAGCAGTGATGTCATTCAAAATAAATAACATAGAATCATAGAATCATAGAGTTGGGAGAGACCCCAGGGGTCCTCCAGTCCAACCCCCTGCCATGTAGGAACACTCATCAAAGCGCTCCCAACAGATGGCCATCCAGCCTCTGCTTAAAAACCTCCAAAGAAGGAGACTCCACCACACTCCACTGGGGCAGCAGATTCCACTGCTGGACAGCAATGACCATCAGGAAGTTCTTCCTGAGGTTCAGGTGGAATCTCTTTTCCTGAAGCTTGAACCCATTGCTCCTTGTCCTAGTCTCTAGGACAGCAGAAAACAAGCCCACTCCCTCCTCGACATGACAACCAGTTCCCATCCTTGCCTGTCCCTCATGGCTCAGGAAGATCCAGCCCTTCCTTTCCTTTGACCATCTTGCTTTTTTCCTCCTCCTCCTGGGCTCCAGTCTCTTCCTTCTCCTCCCTTTCTCTACCCTGGCTTCCTGTCCCAGCTACTGCATTATTTTACAATTTTAACAACTGCCAACTTGTACAACCTGGCTGAATGCCACCACTGCACATATTCCCCTCCAGGAGAGCTTGGATGACCGCACCTCCCACTGTACTCCTCTGAAGGAATAAATTGCTTTGCTCCCCAAAAACCCTCTAGTGGGGGTTGGGGGCATTTTTACCATGTTTAACCTCCTTGTGCAATTTTAAGCCCAGGAGAAACCTTTTTTTCAAACAATGCGACCTCACTTTGCTCACTCCACTGTAGCATTTAGAATCATAGAATCACAGAGTTGGAAGAGACCGCAAAGGCCATTGAATCCAGCCCTCTTCTGCCATGCAGGAAAACACAATCAAGGCACTCCTGACAGAAGAAGAATACATCCCAGGCAGTATATTCCACTGTCGAACTTCTCTTACCATCAGGCAGTTCTTTCTAATGTTTAGGTGGAATCTCTTTTCCTGTAGTTTGAAGTGTTTGCTCCATGTCCTAGTCTCTAGAGCAGCAGAAAACAAGCTTGCTCCATGTTCAATATGAAACTCTTTCAAATATTTAAACATGGCTATCATGTCACCTCTTAAAAACTACTGCCACCACACTGCTGCTTGTCACCTGTTTGGGCAGAAAGAAGGCAGGGCAGATAGGCGACAAGCAGGCAAATGGAGCGGAGGAAGTGATTTCTTTTCCACTCGCTTGCTTGTCTCCTGCATGGGCAGAAAGAAAGTGGGGCACACAGGCGACGGGCAGGCAAACGGAGCAGCGGGGGGATGTTTTCTCCTCCATTTGGTTGCCTGTCGCATGCGGGTGGCAGGCAGGAGAATGGGGGGGGGAGTCCTGGGAGGGATTGGGGGAGAGCGCTCCCTCAGGTGTGAGCTCTGACGTTGACTTTCACAAGGGGTCTGCACCCAAACTCTCACGAAACTCAAGGGGCGACTGCATATGCAAACACAGCTATTCCAAAATCTGAAGAAAATCCAAAACATGAAACTCGTCTGGTCCCAAGCATTTGGGGTAAGGGATAGTCAACCTGCATTAGAGATTCTCTACATTTGCCGGTTCCTTTCAAGTTTGGACTGAACCTAGGCAGATTTAGTGCCCGACTGCCATGGAAGTCATTTACCACCAGTGTGGCAGTTTCTTTCCTTCTTTCTTTCTCTTTCTTTTTTATGCAGAATACTCCAGGTTCAGTTCTTAGCAATTCCAGAATCAAATACGATTCCAGACTTCCACCTGGAAACTGCGTATTCTAGTCAATCAGAAGGCACAATACTCAGCCACGTGGCCCAATGGTATGACTCAGTACAAGGCAGCTTCCAGTGCAACTTTGCAGCTAAGTTTTTAAACAGCTTAAAATGCTGGGCCTGAAATAACCTTTCCTTCGCAGGGGACAGCACTCCCTCTCTCTTGCTGCATCCTAGTTTCCCTTTGTCAAAGGTATTTCTATGATGTTTCATCTTTTTTTTTTTTTACTCTGAGAGCTTAATGCACAGGGCCTAGTTTGCTCGGTTTAATTTTAGGCTCTGTGCACACCCTCTTCTCTGCCTGTCTGTGTGTGTTTGCATCTAACATGCATTTGATCAAATTGCCACCATCTGAAGTCTCCATATGCTCTTGTAAGTAATACAAGAGAGAGCTACAGGATGTTGACAAGCAGGGTTATTTTTATATACAATTATATATACACACCTTGTCATCCAGTTCCATCAGGCAGGATGTTAGCTGAAGAATCTATCCCTCCAGCACTGACACCAATAGTGAGATTAAAGTAGCTTAAAGTGAAGGTGTTACCATGCTGTACACCCCCACTCCATGGTGCAGTATAATTGGCAAGAAATATAATTTAATTGGCAAGAGATATCATTTTTAATATAAAAACCATACACTTATGGCTGGAGGGCATGTGGAAACAGACTCTAGTTGGAAGCTGGATGCTAAGACAGATGGCCGCAGTGTGGCTGGGTAGTAAATTCAAAAGGATTAGGAAACAAAGCCCTGGAGCTAATGGGCTTGCAATAATCCTCTCAGTGACCCAAACTTCAAATACAATAGCAAATGAAACTGCTGCAATGAAGCAACCAATGATCAACATCCTGTAACCTCTTCCCACAGAAATTCTCCTTTGTTCCCTCACCTGGCCAGACATTAAGAGACTATCACGGCTCCCATCAATGCTTTGACACCTGAAGTTAAGACCATTAGTCTGTTCTGGACCCCTTTTGTTTGCCTTGCCAGAGAGCAATTAACACATTCCCCTTAAGAGTGGGAAACAGGGTCCTTAAACCCTGGAACCAAGCCTGACAATTTGTAGTACCTTGGATGCATGTAGGCGTGTCACTCTCTCTGTTGGCTCCCTGGTTCTCATGCCCTATGCCATCCTCAAACTCTTGCTTGAACCATCGCACATCTATCTCCTGCTTCTGGAACATAATTATCACCTGCTTGTCCCCCAAATTTCTTGTTATCCAATTTATCTCTCCTTTATCTTCACTAGCCTTATATGGTTCATGAGACTGCTTGATTGAATCCTAGAATCCTAGAATCCTAGAGTTGGAAGAGACCCCAGGGGCCATCCAGTCCAACCCTCTGCTATACAGGAACACACATCAAAGCATTCCCGACAGATGGCCATCCAACCTCTGCTTAAAAACCTCCAAAGAAGGAGACTCCATCACACTCCCAGGGAGCAGATTCCACTGCCAGATAGCTCTGACTGACAGGAAATTCTTCCTGAGGTTCAGGTGGAATCTCCTTTCTTGCAGCTTGAATCCTTTGCTCCTTGTCCTAGTCTCTGGAGCAGCAGAAAACAAGCGCACTCCCTCCTTGACATGACATCCCTTCAAATATTTAAACATGGCTTTCATGTCCCCTCTTAAGCCTCTCTTCTGCAGGCTAAACATCCTCAGCTCTCTAGGAAGCTCCTCATAGGGCATTGCTTGCATGTGTCTGTGAATCTCCCAATAAAGGCATTCTTTTGACTTTCAATTGGAGTCTCTGGTATACACAGGTGAAAAGTTCCTGTGGCTATCCCTGTCTTGCAGTCCTCCTTTAAGCTTCAATTCCCTACCTTTCTAAGGAGACACTGACACTGCTGGAAGACCTCAAGATTCCTCACCTTTTGGGATCACAAAGGATTCTGGCTTAATTGCCTTGAGGATTATGGCCTTCACAACAGGGGTTGAATCATGCAGCCCTCCAGATGTGGTTGGCCTGCAGGTCCTTAGGCAGCACTGTCCTATGTCCCAGTCAGCCAGTATCCCAGGTGGTTGGAATGCAGGAGCTGTCCGGTAGCTAAGCCAGTCCAGGTCAGTGACAGGTTATCCAGCAGGATGGAGAGAAAAGCAGGAAGTGGCCATCAGTCTGTCTAGTCGCACAGCCAGTCCGTAGTCTAAATAAACAACGCCAGAAAGGAGTAAAACAGAGCTGTAAATAGTGACCTGTCTAAGTCCATTTCTGCACTAGACAGTTATAGTGCTATGATTCCACTTTCAACATCCTATGGAATCCTGGGGTTTGCAGTTTCGGGAGGAGTCTTTAGAATTCTCAGCCAGAGAGCTCTTTGGCCTTGGTAAACTACAAACCCCAGAATTCCATAGAATGTTCCAAGTGGAACAATAGCACTATAATAGTGTAGTGTGGAAATGGCCATAGACTCATAGAACTGGAAGAGACTACAAGGGCCATACAGGAAAACACAATCATAGAATCACAGAGCTGGAAGAGACAGCAAGAACCATTCAGTCCAGCCCTCTGCCATGCAGAAATTCATCCTCAAAGCGTTTCCAACAGATGACCATCCAGTCTCTCTTTAAAACCTTGAAAGAAGGAAACTCCACCACACTCCAGTCAAACCACTCCTGACAGATGGCCATCCAGCCCTTGTTTAAAAACTTCCAAAGAAGGAGACTCCACCACACTCTGAGGCAGCACATTCTTCTGTTGAACAGCTTTGACTGTCAGGAAGTTCTTCCTAATGTTTAGGTAGAATCTCTTTTCCCACATATGCTTTACACTCTGCGCTTATGAACCAGCTGTGGGCAGGAAGAGCAGAACTCTACCAAGTGTGCATTGATGTAGTTGCTGGGGAAAAAGAACTCAGAAGAACTTTGTATGAACAGGATTAAGATGACCTGGCACATTGTCCACTTGCGCTAATCTTCTTGGCCTATTGTGCTAACATTCTTAGTTTATTTCTCCGAGCAGCCTTTGCAGTTTCAGCTGATGCTAACTGCCGAATTGGTATAGCCTTGGCATCTGACTGTGCTTCCCATCATCACTTGCTCTGCAGGGCCTCAGAATATAGTGAGGAACTAGTACCAGCCAACTGTTAAGATGCATCCCTAACCAGCTAGACTCAAATACAGACAAACAGCTATCAGAATAAGCATTTTTAGTTTGTTTAGATGTACACATTAGGCATAGGTACCATTAATCAGAAGCAAGTGTCTGGAGGACAAAACGTGTTCTTGATAGGGAATGTAGGAGTGCTGAGAAGTCCAGGGGAGATTCTGTCTGTAAAACCCTTTATAGAATCATAGAAATGTAGAGTTGGAAGAGACCACACGGGCCATCCAGTTCAACCCCCTGCCATGCAGGAACACCCTCAAAGCACTCCCTGTGACAGATGGCCATCCAGCCTCTGCTTAAAAATCTCCAAGGAAGGAGACTCCACTACACTCCGAGGCAGCAGATTCCACTGCCGGACAGCCCTGACCGTCAGGAAGTTCTTCCTGAGGCTCAGGTGGAATCTCCTTTCCTGCAGCTTGAATCCATTGCTCCTTGTCCTGGTCTCTGGAGCAGCAGAAAACAAGCCCTCTCCCACCTCTATATGACATCCCTTCAGATATTTAAACATGGCTATCATACCCCCTCTTAACCTTCTCTTCTGCAGACTAATAGAGTTTATTGAGTTCAGTGCAGACTAGAAATGATGGCAAGGTGCTCCACATCATTGGCCTGTGGTATCTCAGCAGTTGTTGCCCTGGGCTCCCAGCAGCTGATTGGAGGCATGAGTTGCTCTGGGGAGCGTGCATTATTTAATATCTGTAAGTTTTGCCTGTTTAATAAATCTGTAATTACTTTCCGCTGCTGGCATGCTTATAGCCTCTGTATCCTATAAGAACCAACCTCATTTGGCATCACAAGGGATACACAATGTGCAAGGTATATCAAGGTGTGCTTGACACCTTAGTCCCACATTGGAGGGTCAGTGTGGTGTGGTGGTTAGTATTCAGATACCCATGAGCCATAAAACTCACTGGGTGACTCTGGGCCAGTCATTCTCTCTCATAACCTTTCTCATATGATTGCAGCGAAGATCAAATGGAAAGAAGGAGACATGTTGCCTTTAGCTTGTTGAAAGGAAAGTAGAATTGAAATGTAACCAATAGATTTTTTTTATTATTAAAAAAGGGCCAAAGGAGATCTTTTCTTTGTTGTGTGAAAGCAACCAATGTTTGCTTTAAAAAAAAATGCACCAAGACATTAATCAATGAGACAGAGTATAAATTTATGCTAACAGAGTTAGGCAGTCGATGTATAACGAGAAAACTGCAAATGTGCATTAATGCATGCATAATAGCGCACAATGCCACCACACTTGTAACTTTACTTCTGCAGGCTTGAATTGAATAAGGCCATTTTGCATCAGACAAAAGGATCCAGCCCCTTTTGTAGAGGACCTTACCCCTGTGTATGTTGTGCACAGGATGCCAACCAAGGTGTGTATGTGTACACTTAGTGGAATCTGGTGGCTTCCATGTCAGGAGTGCATTGAACTTGCTCTGTGACTTAGCCCATTTCTACACTAGCTTGTTATAGTGCGATGATTCCACTTTCAACATCCTCTGGAATCCTGGGGTTTGCAGTTTCGGGAGGGGCCGGCCAGCCCCTCCCGAAACTGCAAACCCCAGGTTCCAGAGGATGTTGAAAGTGGAATCATCGCGCTATAACAGGCTAGTGCGGAAATGGCCTTAGTCCAAACCATCCTCTTGTCACAAACAGAAGCAGTTTCCCTAGGAAATAACAATAATTTTGGGGAGGAATTTCTGTTATCAGCACAAAAGAAAGGAATTGGTTACAGTTTTCTCTCCCTGGCCCAAGAAAAGTTGTCCCCTCTGCACAAAGCCTATCCAAATATTTAAAAAATGCCATGCATGTGATTTGCTTTCACCCTTGTTAACTGTATAAGTAAAGCAATGGAGAAATAGGTAGAGTATGCACATTTTCTCTGTAGGGTGTAGCTACTCCCCTGCCATGAAACAGCAATAACTTGAGATGTAAGTTGAGTATTTCAATAATATAAAATTGCAGTTGACCATACAGACCATATAAACATACAATTCAGGCATCCAGAGGAAAGGGCAGGTGAAGTGACTCAGAGAATGCTGATACAGCAAATATAGGAGTTCTTGGTATGAACAATTTACAGTGTCTCAATCCCTGCAATGCTAGAAACGTGAGGTGTAAAGAGAAATTCCCTTGAGGCAAGATTCTTATTTGGGGGCCAGTACCCTCACTGTGCCCCCCACAGAGCTGTACCCCAGCTTCCCATGCAACTTCTGCATAACTTGGGTGGTGGTGGGGAGATTCAACCAATAGCACTGTGTAACACAGTGTTAACAACTGGGTTCCAGCATATGTCTGATTCAACCAAGTTCTTTTGCTCTTTCCTAAATGAAAAGGTAGTTAAGGTGGCAATCCTAACCAGAACTTGGGAATGTTATTGTTTGGGCCAAAACTTCCCAAATCCCCCAGCCAACACAGAGGGAAATGTGTGTAGTTGCATGAATGAATGGAATCTTTATAGAAGTGGTTTGCAAACCTGGGGGTCTCCAGCTCTTGTTGGACTTGTCTTTGTGTGCCTTCAGGTTGTTTCCAACTTATGGCGTCCCTAAGGTGAACCTGTTATGAGGTTTTCTGGGGCTGAGTATGTGTGACACACCCAAGCTCACTCAGTGGATTTCCATGGCCAAGCAGGGAATTGAACCCTGCTCTCCAGGGTCGTAGTCTAATTCTCAAAGCACTACATCATGGCCCTTTCTGCAATGCACCTTTTCATGGAGCTGGGGTGTGGGGATCACGCGAGCAGCCTCTAGCGAGAGGCTTTCATGTCCTGGTTCCTTCAGCTCCGCAGCTGCCACCTGCTCATGTGAGAGACCCGCCTCTTCCTTCTGCAGTGCAGCCTGGGAGTTTCCCAGGCTGTGCTGGGGCAGGAAGCATGAGTGCCGTGGCTCCAGAGCTCCGCACACATGGCAAATGCACGCGGGGCCCTGGAGCAATGCACGATCATGCACCATTTTTGGCTCACAGCCAAAAATGAAAAAGTGCGTGGTTGGCACCTGCCAGCCCCTGGAGCGTTGCACGATTGTGAGTGCGTCGTGTGGACCGCTCCTCACATTCGTATGATGCTCGAGGGGTCCTTTTGCATGGCAGATGCCATGCAAAAAGGGGCCCATGCTGGATCTGGACTACAATTTCTCAGCTCCCTGATCATGGGCCGTGCAAGCAGGGGCTTCTGGGAAATGATGTCCAACAAGTCCAACAAGTGGCATAGACTGCCTTGGAGGTGGTGGGTTCTCCATTTTTGAAGGTCTTTAAGCAGATGTTGAAAGGGCATCGCTTAGGAGTCTGTAATTATGTATTCCAGCATGGCAGAAGGTTAGACCAGATGACCCTTGTGGTCCTTTCCAGCTCTAAGAGTCTATGATTCTGAGTGGCTTTCTGCCACTCAGAGGCCCCTTGGCTTTCTTGCTTGCTTTGCACAAAAGAGACCAGAAGCACATAAAATTTGAGGGCCGCGTTTGCTGTGAGAGTTGTAGTTTCAAAAACAATTTCTCCAAGGTCTTGTCCTGATGAAGAACACGTAGGTAAGATGTGACCCAGTGAAGCCAGAACAATGTTTGAAAGCTTCTCTGATTGCTTCCTGCAGGCTGCTATTGATAAAAACAGTATGAGGGACACTCGGTGCTGCTGGTAAGAGTAATGACTCCCCAACCAGAAATAATAGGCAACGCTGCATGAAAGTAAATCCAAGCAGGATTGTGGCACAAAGTGCTTGCCTACAGGGACAATCACAGCTGAGGCCCGTTTTCATCCTCAGCTGACTTTACCTGCTGGGCAGACAAATGTACCTTCTGCAAATCAGCTCCCTGCAGTTGAAGGCTGGTTCACTTGTTTCCAAAGGACTCCAATTCTGCCCTCTCTTCTGGTGCTCATGGTA
Organism: Iguana delicatissima; assembly: GCA_948472985.1. Taxonomy (NCBI): domain Eukaryota; kingdom Metazoa; phylum Chordata; class Lepidosauria; order Squamata; family Iguanidae; genus Iguana; species Iguana delicatissima. The sequence goes on along the minus strand of CAOKZL010002074.1, from coordinate 194,294 downwards.
GGACTTCAGTTCACTGCACCACTCTGACGTGCCTGTGTGTGTGGGACGGAGCATTAGCAAGGCTGGTGGCCACACTGGGAAAGTCATCTCACAAACTGATTTTATTGCATCATGGCAATTTCCAAACACCAAGCTGGCATGAAACCAGCTCAACGAGCACTGTGTGTCAGATCTGACAGCTCCTTTGAAAGCCGGCAGGCTTAAATTCAATCTACCCAATTCATTATTTCAAGAAGCGGGAGGTGAAACGCTTTTATCCGGAGGCCAGACGTTCAAGGGCTGGTTTGCCCAGTGGAAGGCAGAGACAGGAAAGAGCCTAAAAAGTGAGAAGACGACTCTGGAATTTATGCTATACCTTCCAGATTGGATAGTGTGGCCTCTCTGGTTTTGGCCAGAATCAGCCTCACTAAGGGACTGCCATTGCTAGGCCAAAGTCAGTATCCACATCTTCAGACATTTGTCAAGTGGACTTTGACTTATGGCAACCATATAAATGAGAGACCCTCAGAAATCTCAGTCATCAACTGCCCTGTTAAATCAAACTGATTGATTTTCACCCTGTCAACCTCCTTCACTGCTCAGCTTTTCCAAGTCCATAATTAGAAATTGAAAATACTCGAGCCTAGAATAATCTAACATTGGTATCTACAGTCAGCCCTCCACATTTGCGACTTTGACATTCATGGATTTGATTATTTGTGAGTTTCTCCAACTCCTGCTCCCGCACCTCAGGTACTACTTTTTGCGGGGGGGGGGGGGACTTTCTCTCTTGGTGGCTCCAATCAGGCTGTGCAGCAATTTAAAAACCTCCCTCCAGTCCTCCTCTTCCTTTACCAGCCACTGCCTGGCGAGTCAAGGACAGCCCAAAGCCTGATTCCAAGCCCTCTCCCAAAGCTCTCCATATACCCAAGGAAGGAGATGGGGAAGAGAGAAGAAGTACAGAAACACCATGCCAACCATCTCCTTTCCCTGACCTGGTTTAGACTCTCTCCGCCCGTGCCTCCGCCCCCTTCTCACAGACACACAAATTTTGATATTTGCAAATTTTTCACTTTTGTGAGGGTCCTGTGCCCCTAACGCTAGTGAATGTGGAGGGCCAAGTATAATTATATATCCTCACACTTGAAGGTCTTGTCTAGTTATTTCATGGCAGATCTTCCAAGTCTTAGGCCCTTTCTGCAGCTTACCTGCTGCCAAATCCATTCCGTGGGGATCCTGGAGTTGGCTATCCTGGTAGGGAAGCATGACAGAAGCACTCCCCTCTGCACCAGCTGCTTGCAGGAAGGGAGGAAGCACGATGGCTCTGCTCCTGCTTTCCACAGCGCAGCTCGGCACCTTCCCAGGCTGCGCTGAGGAAGGAGGCGCAGCCATTGCGCTTCTTGACTCTCTGCACAGCAGGTAAGTGTGGGAGGGAGGCAGGAGGACTGCATAATTGTGGATCATTGATGAGAGAAACCTGTCAATGGTTTATTCCATGATTGTGATGGGCAGCGATGGAATTGCAATGGGATCGTGATGACATCATGAAGAACCGTCATCGCAATCCATCGCAATCCTGTCGCCATTGCAGGTTGGGAGCAGGGTATGGAAATGGCCTTAGTCTTCTTCTGATTTCTTGACTTCATTTTGAGTCATGACTGAACCAAGATAGAGGAAATCTTTAACAACGTTTTCATTACACACTTTAAATTTACATAAATCATCAGGTCTTAAGCTTCTCGTTAGAGCAGATCCCCTTTAAATATATTTTGTTTCTGCAGATCGCTGGGACTTAGCTCAAGATTTAAAACCCTACAGTGCATTATATATTCATTTAAAGTTGCTCATCAAGGATTGTCAAATTTGGAGAGAAGAGAGAAATGAGTAAATGCACAAACTCCCTTTATAATATTTTTTACTGGAATGATTCCATGCAAATTTGTCTTCATTTCTTCCTATTTTAACTGTAAAATCTCACAACATTTCTTCAAGCCTTCACGGACCCTCTGGGAGGACATCATGGACCGCTGGGAGTATGCAGACCATAGGTTAAGAACTGCTGGTGTAAATCATCTTTGGATATCCCCTGTGTGAATTCACACAAAAGCATAAGTACTTGAAACCAGTGGTTTGCAGATTTAGGGTCTACAGATGTTGTTGGACTGCAACTCTCAGAATCCTTCACTGTTGGCCTTGCCAGCTGGGACTGCTGTGAGTTGAAGTTCAACACATTTGCTTTAAACTATGCCAGAGGGGGATAAAGTTTGATCTCTGGACCTTACTTTTGTGGCTCCTGAAGCGCCTCCCAAATTAAAAAAAAAAAAGGCATGATTTTTTAATCATTTTTTGTCCCCAAGCCCCATGGAAAGCAATTAGAAAAAACACCCCCAGCTCCACATAGAAAGCCCCCAAATTCCTCTATTTGCATCAGAGCCCTTCTTAAAACAGTGAGTGGATGCAAAGTTGCATCACTTCCAGTGGTCATTTTGAGAAGGACTTTGACAAAGATTGGGATATTTGGGAGCACCTTCGGCATGGTGCTGACTGCGGGGAGTGGTGAATTGGACCTCGGCCCATGCTTGGTTGCCCACCCCTGAACTATGCAGAGGCCCCTAGCTCATGCTTTCTATCTCTGTGCAGAAATGAAAAAGGACACAGGAACTTCCAGATGTTTCCTGCAGGTTACCTATTGGCCCTCCCTGTTTTAAGCCTAAGTGTTTTATTTTGCACGGGAGCAGCTGGTAGATCTGCTACTACAGTTGGAGGGGTTGGAGAATCTATCCTGCATTTTACCGCTGTGTTTGTGCATTACCTCAAAGTCACATTGCATCATGGTTTTTGTCTTTTCAAGACCATATAAGATGATGGTCCTTGCCCTGCCTTCCTAGTGAGGATGAAGTTGGTTTGGAATTGAAGTGGCAGAAGCGTGGAAGGGTACATTTTGCTTGCACGGTTCTGGTGGGAAAGTTGAACTGTCATGAGGATACAGATGGCTTGGCACAGAAAAGAGGAAACTCACTCAGGAACAGAGAGTACATCATGTTTACTTCATGAATTATAGATTTATAGGAGGCAGAGCAGAGAATCTGGAACGGCCACCCAAGTTTCCAGATTAGAATTCAGAAGTAAGGACATTGCAGCAGTTGACATGTATGCTGGTTTTTCTCTCCTAATTTTGACAATACGTCTTAAATCTTTCTCTCTGTCCATGGTAGAATCATATAGTTAGAAGGGGCCTTATGGCCCATCAAGTCAACTTCCTTATCAAAGTATGGGAATCAGAGATTGTTAAAAGTAGCATGATAAGTGGGTGCAGGATATTGGATGTCCTCTTCATTTAGACCATTGGTTGCAGACCAGGAAAGATTTAAACTTCTCAGCCTGCCAATCATTAAAAGAAAACTACTATAATATGCTATATAGATGGCACCTAACTCCAGTGAAAATTGCTAAGATTTGTAAAGGAGGGAATGAAAATGGTTGGAAATGCAAATCTGAAAGACGTTCATTCTATCATTGCTGGTGGTACTATAAAAAAGCAAAAAATATAACAAAAATTTAAAAATTTAAAAAAATGGAAAACCATTCATAGAGAAGTGCTTCCCTATGAAACCAGAATTGTATCTACTAAATGCTGTAGAGGGCTATATTGAGGAAAAGCATAAGAAAATTATATTAAATTTGATAACCAAGGCTAGAATCCTTTTCGCTAAAGAAAGGAAGAAAGAGGAAGCCCCTCTTGTTGATTTATGGATTATGAAGATATATGAATTATTGGAAATAGATAAGTTGACAATGTTATTGAAAGAGATATCACTAGATAATTTTAAAAAAACAATGGGAAGACTTAATTACATACTTTGAGGGAATTGGAGGAGCTCATTTGTTTTAACTTTTAGAGATTGAGCGAGTTAGTTAGTTATTCAGTCAAGATGGAGTTATATCTTTATTGGAGCTGCTCCAGTATTTTCTTTGTTAATGTATATATTGGGTATAACATTCTGTTATATTTTGTTATCTTCGTAATCTGTGTAGATGTTACCTGCAACCAAATATTAATCGTTATTTACTGTGCAATAACAACAACAACAAAGTTCCTTCTCAATGTAGATTCTCCAGCTAAAGCATCCCCAGCAAGTAGGTGTTTAGCCTCTTTGTGAAGATGTCCAGGGAGGGAGATTCCACCACCTCTCTGGGTAGTGGGTTCCATTGTCACACCGTTCTTACTGCCAAGACATTCCTTCTAATGTCCAATCAAAGGCCATTTCCACACTAAGCTGTTATAGTGCTATTATTCCACTTTCAACCTCTTGTGGAATTCTGGGGTTTGCAGTTTAGGGAGAGGCATTTAGGATTCTCAACCAGAGAGCTCTTTGGCTTCAATAAACTACAAACCCCAGAATTCCACAGGATGCTGAAAGTGGAGTAATAGCACTATAACAGTGTAGGGTGGAAATGGCCAAAATCTTCCCTCCTGAAATTTTTAAACAGTAGGTCTTAACCTTCTCTTTACATGGGATCCCCTGTAAATATATTTTCTTAGCCAGGGACCTCCAAGACTTAGCTCAAAATTTAAAATAAATAGTCAAATATGTATGTATGTATGTATGGCTTCTGGAGACCAGGACTCAGATCACTGCTCAGACACTGGATAACCTTGGTCCCTGTTGCTGCTACAGCTGTTAGTGTTCAGCTGCAAAGCTTGACAGACTCCCTGTGAGGGCTCTGTGGACCCCCGGGGTCCCTGGATCCCAGGTTAAGAATCACTGATTTAAAACCATTAGATCTAGTCCTACCCTCTGGGGCAGCAGAGAACAGGCGGAGAACTGTCCTCTCTTCTCTGTGACAGCCCTTGAAGCATTTAAAGAGTGTAGTCGTGTTACTCCTCAGTCTTCTGCTTGCCAGGTGAACATGCCCAGCTCCTTCAACCTCTCCTCGTATGTTTTGTTTCCTCTCATCCCTCTAATCATCCTTGTTCCCTACTCTGAACCTGCCCCAACTTGTCCAATGTATTTGTGTGTGCATGTGGGGCCCGATTGTCAATGGTCCAACTGTTGCAATGGCTCCAGGCCCCTCACAAGTTAGGGGTTCAGTGCTGAACAAAAAAGGATGTGGCTTGCTTCCTCTTCTTCCCTTCTCACCTGCTGAATCTCTTGAAGTCTCTGGTGCCATCAAAAGTTTGTATGTGACATGAGTCATTGAATCAAAACACATGGGTACAGGCTGATCGTTGCTTGAACTTGCAGGGCTGAAAAGGGGTTCACCCATGAAAGTGTTTGTGTTGTTTGCTGCTGCACCTTGTGACTTTGTTTTGTATTTGGGTATTTAACTTCTGTACCACCACTCCTAGAATAGCTCACACCAAATAAGACCAAAGGAGGTCTTATTTTTCAAACTGCTCATGAGTCCTAGCCACCTTAATCCAACCTTGGATGAGACCCTATGTGGCTATGCATTGTGTAAGAGTTCCACATGCCTCAAGTACCAGCATGCTCGGGGCTGGTGACAGCTCCTATTGCAAGCCCCAAGATTCACTGCATTGCTGCGATAATTCCACCATGGCTGTTCTGTGGCCAGTGTAGCATGGGGGGCTGTTACCCATAAAGGTAGGTGACTCGGGGGTCCACCCGTGATGCCAATGACTCCATGAAAGGTTGGGGAATTATTAGCTCAAAAGGAAGGCCTGCGAGAAGGGGTAACCTAGCAGGATCTTTCCACTTGTGCATAGAATCATAGAATAATAGAATCATAGAAATGTATAGTTGGAAGAGACCACAAGGGCCATCCAGTCCAACCCCCTGCCATGCAGGGAAACCCTCAAAGCACTCCCGACAAGTGGCCATCCAGCCTCCGCTTAAAAACCTCCAAAGAAGGAGACTCCACCACACTCTGTGGCAGCACTTTCCACTGCCGGACAGCCCTGACTGTCAGGAAATTCCTCCTGAGGTTCAGGCGGAATCTCCCCTCCTGCAGCTTGCATCCATTGCTCCTTGTCCTGGTCTCAAGAGCAGGAGAAAACAAGCCCACTCCCTCCTCGACATGACACCCCTTCAAATATTTAAACATGGCTATCATGTCCCCTCTCAACCTTCTCTTCTGCAGACTAAACATACCCAGCTCTCTAAGTCTGTCCTCATAGGGCATGGCTTCCAGGCCCCTCACCATTTTGGTTGCCCTCCTCTGGACCTGCTCCAGCTTATCCATATCCTTCTTGAATTGGGGTGCCCAGAACTGGACACAGTATTCAAGATGAGGTCTAACCAATGCAGAATGAAGTGGTACCAATACCTCCCTCGATCTAGACACTATACTCCTATTGATGCAACCAAGAATTGCGTTGGCCTTCTTGGCTGCCGCATCACACTGCTGACTCATGTTCAGCTTGTGGTCTATGAAGACTCCTAGATCCCTTTCACACGTACTGTTAGCCAGCCACGTGTCCCCCATCCTATATTTCTGCATACCATTTTTTCTGCCTAAGTGTAGGACCTTACATTTCTCTCTGTTGAAATTCATTTTGTTAGCCTTGGCCCAGCTCTCCAATCTGTCCAGGTCCTTTTGAATTTTGATCCTGTCATCAGGCGTATTAGCAACCCCTCCCAATTTGGTGTCATCTGCAAATTTGATCAGCGTGGCCTCTATTCCTTCATCCAAGTCATTAATGAAGATATTGAACAGCACCGGGCCCAGGACAGAACCCTGTGGCACCCCGCTAGTCACTTCTCTCCAGGATGAGAATCTGCCATTGGTGACCACCCTTTGGGTATGGTCAGTCAACCAGTTAAAAATTCACCTGACAGTAGCCCTGTCCAGTCCACATCTTACTAGCTTCTTTGCAAGAATGTCATGGGGAACTTTGTCAAAGGCCTTACTGAAATCAAGATATACTACGTCCACAGCATTCCCTTCATCTATCAAGCAAGTAACTCTATCATAAAAAGAGATAAGATTAGTCTGGCATGACCTATTTTTGAGAAATCCATGTTGACTTTTCGTAATTACGGCATTGTTTTCTAAGTAATTAGAAACTGACTGTTTGATGATCCGCTCCAGGATCTTTCCAGGTACTGATGTCAGGCTGACTGGGCGATAATTATTTGGGTCCTCTTTTTTTCCCTTCTTGAAGATGGGGACAACATTTGCCCTCCTCCAGTCTGCCGGAACTTCTCCGGTCCGCCAAGAGTTTTCAAAGATTATAGCAAGAGGTTCCGCAATGACCTCTGCTAGTTCTTTTAAAATCCTAGGACGCAATTCATCTGGCCCTGGAGACTTGAATTCATCCAGTGTGGCCAGGTATTCCTGTACTACCTCTCTATCTATTCTGTGCTGCATTTCCCCCACTTCTTCACCTGCTCCCCAACCGCCAGGTTGAGTGTTTTTATCCTTTTGGGAAAAAACTGAGGCGAAGAAGGTGTTGAGGAGTTCTGCCTTTTTTCTTCCTCCTGTTATTAATTCACCATCTTCCTTGCGCAGTGACCCTATCGTCTCCTTCTTTTTCCTTTTGCTGCGGACGTATTTAAAAAAGCCCTTTTTATTGTTTTTGATGTCTCTGGCCAGCCTAAGTTCGACCTGTGCTTTAGCCTTTCTGACCTTCTCCCTACATCTCCTGGCTACATGCTTATAATCTTCTTTGGTGATTTCCCCCTTCTTCCATTTCCTGTACATGCTTTTCTTAATACTTAGCTCAGCTGAGAGCTCTTTAGTCAACCATTCCGGTTTGTTCAGATGCCTTCCATTTTTCCTCCTTAATGGCACAGTTTTAGCCTGTGCCTTCAGTACCTCCCTTTTAAAGAACTCCCATGCATCCTGAACTCCTTTCTCATTGACTATTCTTGACCACGGGATTTCAGCCAGCAGCTCCTTCAGTTTACAGAAGTCTGCTTTTTAAAAATCTAAGACGAATGCCTGGCTACACTTGCCTTCTCTTCCCCACTGAATGCCAAATTCTAATAGGGCATGGTCACTCTCTCCTAAAGATCCAACCAGTTCTACGTCATTAACAAGGTCTTCTCTGTAGGTCAGGATCAGATCCAGAATATTTGATCCCCTTGTCACCTCTTCCACCTTCTGGACCATGAAATTGTCTGCAAGACAAGCAAGAAACTTGCTGGACCTTGCCGCCTTTGCAGAGTTTGACTGCCAACATATATCCGGGTAGTTGAAATCTCCCATTATTACTGTATCTCTCCTTTTTGAATGTGCAGTCATTTGGTCTATGAAAGCTCCATCGAGGTCCTCAGTCTGGCTTGGAGGTCTGTAGTAAACCCCCACTATAATATCCCTATTGTTTCTCGCTCCCTTAATTCTTACCCAGATGCTCTCGACCTGGCTTCCGGTGTTCAAGTCATGGATCTCTTCACAGGTGAAAACATCCTTGTACTAATGCAGGGACACCCAGTTGGAGATTTAAAAGTATGTTTTATTGGGGAGTATTACAATCACACACAAGATTCAGGCAGTCTCACAATGTCACAAGGCTAACCAAAGGAAAGGAAGGAAAAATTGGACGGTGAGAAGTTTAGGGTGAAGTGGGTGATATTTGCCTCTCCTGAAGAGAAGAGATAAGCAATGTGGCTCAGACTAAGAGTCTGAGGGTGGTATAAGAATGGGAATCTGAGCAGCAGAGTAATGACCTGCGATCAATGTACTACTGTACTACAAGTTGTCTGGCTCAGAACCTAGGTTTGAACACTCTTTTTCTTCCCTGAAGGAGAAAGTGTTACTGGGTTTCGAGGAGAACAAACAGTGGGGTCCGGAACAGGCTAATGGTCTTAGCATTAGGTGACAAAGAACTGATGGGTAATCATGAAAGTTCCTTAATGACTAGGCAGGTGAGGAAGCAAAGGCAGATTTTGGTGGGAAGAAGGAATTTGTTGATGACAATCAGTTGCTCTGTCGAGGCAGCTTTGGGCGCTATTGTTTCTGAAGGCTGAGTCATTGAGGGGATTATCAGAAGCTCATTAACACTGGAGCTTCTCAGCTGTTACCTTGACTATGACCTGGCCATGCCCTGAGGTCCCATCTTGACCTAGTTTCAGCCAGTCCTCTTGGCCAGCATGCTTGTTCAGCCATTGCAGTATATAATTTACATTTTGTGCCAATTAAATAATACTCATCGCCAATCATCTCATGGAGTGGGGGTGTATGGCATGGTAATGGGGGGCGGGTCTGCAGAAAAATCTGGCTGTGTTACCTTAACCACATGCAGACGGAGGACATCTTTTGCCAAGATCTTCTGGGGTCCTCCAGAAGTCTCAGTAGACGATGTCATCAGTTTGCATGTGGCTCATGGGGCAGAGCCAGACACTCTGCTCTCTTCTACTGTCCACCAGCCACAGAATAGTCGTGGGAGAGGCTCTTGCAGAGACAGAGGCCATTTCTGCACTGGAGTGTTATAGTGCTACAATTCCACTTGCAACATCCTATGAAATTCTGGGGTTTGCAGTTCCGGCTGGCCCCTCCTGAAACTGCAAATCCCAGGATTCCATAGGATGTTGCAAGTGGAATTGTAGTGCTATAACGCTCGAGTGCGGAAATGGCCAGAGTCAGTCTTTGCAGGGAACTTTGTGCAGGGAGGAAGGAAATATCCACATCTGCTATGATTAAAAAAAATGCATACACAGGCTTTAAGTGGAATTATGTTTGCGTATTTCTCTAAGAGAATGCCAGCCCTTGTGTGTGTCTGTGTGTGTGAGAGTGAGTGAGCGAAAGAGATTTAGAAAGAGAGAAACATAATGTATTTCTGCTACATATCCCTTCTTCTCTTCACATTCCCTATTCCTTGCATGCCATGTCTTAAATTTTAGATTTTAAGTTGTCTTATTACCTATCTTGTAAGTTGCTGTTGAAAGATCTTACCTAGCTTCTTTGGAGGAAAGAGCAAGGTATGCACCATTAAATGCATATATACGCAGGTTAGCAATAGGATTGTGTTATGTTGAAAGATCTTTCCTAGCTCAAACACAGCTCTTTCTCTGTTCGTTCACATTTAATACTTGATGCTGGGAGCATGCCTTCAAGGAAGCTAAAAAATGAATATTTCCTGAAGACACAAGGCAGAGGTAAGGAATATGGTACACTTGGGATACATAGCTATGCTTTGACGGCATAGGGAATAGGCAATAATATGAACTAACTGATTAAAATCAATTAAGTTAGATATTTTCTAAGAAGAAACATCAACTTAATTAAGGTTTTTTTTAATGTAATTAAATTATTGATTAAGTTACTAATTAAATTAAATGAGAAACTAACAAATTTTATTTTTCCCAGCTGGTTCTCAGATAAACACAAACGGCTATAGGAAGCTTTTCTTATTTTTTGTTCACGTTTATGATAGTGCAATCACTTCCTGGTTTAAAAGATTCTAAACCAATGAACAGAAAGGATGTCTTGGAAGTAGGTAAAGATCTTCTTTGCTTCCAGGTAGTCCTCCTATGTTCTACACTGGGCACCACATAGAGGCTCCTCATCTGTTGCAGGAAACAGAACCCTGCTGTTCTTAATTCTGGAACTTCAGCTGGAATCCACATGGGAATCAGTAAGATATAGAAAAGTGGAGCTGAAGGATCTGAGATTATAAGGGAGTAAGAAAGAGAAAGCAAGGAAAGGTTTTGGTGGGTTGGATGAGAAATGGGGTTTTCAATAATTCATAGAGCTGTTTCTTTCCCTGCTAAGGTCAAAACAGGGACAAAGCTGAGGGTGGGAAGAAGGAAGATCACGAATGACATTTTCCAGTTTCATTTGCAGGCTTTTAACTTGAACAGCACAGTAAGTGCTCATACACACATGGTCGTACTTTTTTTTTTGGCTATTGTATAACATCTGCCTTCAGCTCACAGTTGTGTATGTGGAGTTCATAGAATCATAGAACCATAGAGCTGGAAGAGGCCACATGGGCCATTGAGTCCAACCCCCTGCCATGCAGGAATATACCATCAAAACATTCCCAACAGATGGCCATTCAGCCTCTGTTGAAATACCTCCAGAGCAGTGGTTCTCAACCTGTGGGTCCCCAGATGTTCGTAGACTTCAGCTCCCAGAAGCCCCAGCCATTATGGTCAATGCTCAGGGCTTCTGGGAGCTGAAGTCCACGAACATCTGGGGACCCACAGGTTGAGAACCACTGCTCCAGAGAAAGAGGCTCCACCACACTCGGAGGCAGCAGCATAATCCACTGCTGAACTGTTCTTACTGTTAGGAAGTTCTTCAACATGTTTGAATGGAATCACTTTTTCTGAGGTTTGAAGCCATTCCTCCATGTCCTAGTCCCTGGAGCACAGAAAACAGGCTTGCTCCGTCCTCCATATGACATCCCTTCAAGTATTTCAACATGGTTGTCATGTCATCTTTTATCCTTCTCTTCTCCAGCTTGCCAAGCCTCTCCTCATAGGACTTCATGGTTTCCAGGCCTTCTACCATTTTTGTCACCCTCCTCTGGACATGTTCCAGCTTGTCAATATCCTTTCTGAACTGTGATGCCAAGAACTGGACATGGCATTTCAGATGGAGTCTGACCAAAGCAGAATAGAGTGATACTATCACTTCCCTTGCCCTATACTCCTATTGATGCAGCCCTGAATTGCATTGGATTTTTTAGCTGCCGCATCACACTGCTGACTCATGTTCAGCTTGTGGTCCACTAAGGCTCCTAGATCTCTTTCATGTGTGCTGTGGTCAAGCCTGGTGTCACCCATCTTATATATCTTTGCATTTCATTTTTTTCTGCCCAGCTGTAATACATGACACTTCTCTCCATTGAAATTCATTTTGTTAGTTTCGACCTAACTCTCAAAGTCATTTCTAATTCTGATCCTATCCTCTGGGCTGTTAGCTGCTCCTCCCAAACTGGTGTCATCTGCAAAGTTGATAAGAATGCCCTCTATTCCTTCATCCATAAGATTGATAAAGATGTTAAATAGCACTGTTCTGAAAGTGTAATTGTTCCACATGCAATTGTGCTCTCTTGGATGGTGTGTAACTATTCATTAGTGGCATCAACATACCACTTGATTCACTGGGGTTGCAGAAATAGCTAGCTTCTTGGCAGATATGTCATTGGTTGCACAATGTTTATATTCAGCAGAGTAGTGAATTTTTTCCTCCTAAGTAAATAAAATTGAATTAGATTGCTGGAGTTGTTAACATTTAACTAAACGCATTAACCGTTTTGTACTGACTTTACCGTCTCTAGGAATGTTACTGCTCCATAGAGAGCAGTATTATTTTTTCTTCTTTTCTTTTTTGCCATGGGTCCGTGGTGACTAATCTTTCTGTGGCACAACTCCCTCTCTCTTTGGCAATGTGGAGAGTCAACACACATGGCCCAGCATCCTGTTAGCGACATACACCAGTGTAAGTACCCGTTATGCCTCCCTAAGTCTTTTCTTGGTCATCACAGAGTTGGTATTCTCTTCCACTCTCTGCAGTGATCAAAGCCCTTCTGTGACTCATAGTTTTGCTTCAACAGCTCCTCTTAAACAGCCATTCCATGGCTGGTAGAAAGCAGAGAGGATTGGAGAAGCATCTGGCATTCTTTCTTGATTATCAGTCTCCTGACATTATTTGCAGGATCGTATTTACTGGTACAAACCCGCCTGCATATTGAGATCTTCTCAGGAGGCCCTGCTCACTGCTCCATCACCCTCACTGGTACATCTGGTGGGAATATAGGAGGGGGACATCTTGATGGCTAATCCCATTCTCTGGATCTCCCTTCCCAGCCTGGCACCTTCCTTACTATCTTTTTGCTAGCAGGTAAACCCCTTGTTATTCCAGCCGGCTTTTGAGAACTGATTCCTGTCCAACTCTAAGAATCATAGAATCATATAATTGGAAGAGACCCCAAGGGCCATCCAGTCCAACCCCATTCTGCCATGCAAGAAACAATCAAAATACCCTCGACAGATGGCCATCCAGCCTCTGTTTAAAAACCTCCAAAGAAGGAAATTCCACCACACTCCAAGCAGCATATTCCACTTTCAAAATGCTCTCACCATCAGCAGGTTCTTCCTAATGTTTAGGTGGAATCTCTTTTTTTCTTGTTTGATCCCATTGCCCCATGTCACTGTGGTCTCTTCCAACTCTATGATTCTATGATTAAATAAAGCCTATAGCACCTGATATTTGTTGGCAGCCTCCCATCCAGGTACCAACTGGGGCTGACCCTGCTTAGCTTTCAAGATCAGACACGGTCAGGTGCCTTTAGGGCAGTTGGTCTTGATCTGGGGTCCATGATGCCCTCACAGGTGGTCCACAAAAGGCTCAAAGGCTGCTTAGCCCATGTCCTCCCCACAATGGAGTGGTGACATTACAGGAACTAAAACAAAAGGAGGCAGGCAGACTGGCTGGCTGGGCTGGCATGTTGCCTGTTACATGACTGCTTCACTCTGGGGAGGAGGCAGGCTCAGCAGCTGAGTGACAGTGGAGCTGACAGCCAGCCAGTGTTTGCCCTTCTTCTCGCTTTCTCTCTCTCCTTCTTTCCAGCAGATAGCAGTCCAGTCTACTATCAGAAATGTTCTCTCTCTCTCTCTCTTTCTCTTGCTCTCTCTCTCACACACACATTTTCTACCCACTTCTTCACCAGGAGGAGAGGAGATTTAGACAGGAAAAGGAGTGAGGAGGCAAAAAAGGCAAAAAAGGAAGAGTTGAAGGGAAAAAAGGGGGTTGAAACAATCCCTCTGTATAAGACCCTGTGTGTGCTTCCACATTTTCATTTATAAGTATACAAGCTTTTGTATGAATGAGTGGTGGCTTATTTTGCCAGCAAAGACTCCTTGCTTCCAACTTCCCCAGGAGGGGGTGGCACCCCCTACTGCAGCACCCCCTCTTCTCATTTGGCCCCACTCCTCCCTGCGATCCTTTCTCAGAGTTGGCTGCCTTACTGCATCAAGGATCCTACTGAGAGTGGGGCTGAATGAGAAAAGGGGGCACAGCTGTAGCAGGTGTTACCCCCTGGCAAGATGCTGGAAGCTGGAACAATGGATCATTATTCGCAAAATAAGCTGCCACTCAATTCAGACGAAAGCATGTGCACCCATAAATGGAAATGAGGAAATGTGCTCTGGGTCTTTTATAGAGGGGTTGCTTCAATCTCCCTTTTTTTACCTTCACCCTCTTTTTGCTTTTTTCTCTCTTTCCCTTCTTTGGCCATTTCGGTCTCCTCACCTCCTGGTGAAGAAGGCAAAAAAAGTGGGTGTTTCAGTGTTTCTGATAGGCTGGATGGCTGGAAAAAAGAGAGGAACACACACACACACACACACACACACAAAGAGAGAGAGAGAGAAGGGCAAAGGCTGGCTGGTTGGCTGGGCCTGCACTTTGCTGTTCAATCTGTTCCAGTTTTAAACTGGTGGGAAGAAGCAGAGGAATAGTCTTCCTTCCCCATCCAGGACCTCTCAGGGAAGTGTGCATTTACTTATTTCTCCCTTCTCTCCCAGTTTGAAGCTCCTTGATGAGCAATTTTCAATAAATATTTGATGTACTTTAGGGTTTTAAATTTTAAGTCTTGAGAGTCCACAGCTACAAAAGATATTTAAAGGGGCTCTCTGGTAAAGAAAAGGTTAAGAACCACTGCTTTAGGTATCCGTCCATCCATCCATCCATCCATCCATCCATCCATCCATCCATCCAGGGAAATGTGTTTCCTCAAGGATCAAGGTCCCAAGCCAATCAGCAGAATATCATAAGCATATTGGTGACACCTCATGTATCACTGTGTTAACTCAGTCTTCTTGCATCAACTGATACTGGGAATTGTAAGAGATTTTATTTAAACAACTGAATGGTTTTCTCTGTCTCTTTCGTTCCCTCCTGCCAACTGTGTGTGTTATTAACTGTCTTCTCAGCATCGGGTTTCTTGACTCATTTGGAGAGTAAGGTTGTGTCACATTGACTCATTAGTTCTCAGGTTCCTTACTGATGAAGCTGAGAAAGAATTGATTCAAATAATGGGTTTGGAAGGCTTCGCTAATGACTTAATGTCTCAGCTTGGCTGACAGATAGTAAACAACACTGGCAAACAATGCCACTGTGAATCTTTACCACATTCTTGCACAGCAAGTCTATTGATGTGCTTGTACTGACACTTGGTGTGTCATCAGTGCTTTAGCTATGCCAGTCTTGTTCCTCTTCCCATTTCTTTAATGGCATCCTTGTATCGACCAAAGAAGTAACTTTTTGAAAAGCTGAAGCCAAGTTATTAAAGGCATTGCTGTAATTTTCATAGAATCACAGAATCGGAAGAGACCACAGGGACCATCAAGTCCAACTCCCTGTTGTACAGGAACACCCATCAAAGCACTCTCGACAGATGGTCATCCAGCCTCTGTTTAAAAACCTCCAAAAATGGAGACCTGACCACACTCCTAGGCCACATATTCCACTGCCAAACAGCTCTGACCATCAGGTAGTTCTTCCTGAGGTTTAAGTGGAATCTCTTTTCCTGCAGTTTGAATCCATTGCTCCTTGTCCTAGTTTCCGAAGCAGTGGAAAACAAGCCCACTCCCACCTTGACATGACATCCTCTCAAATATTTAAACATGGCTATCATGTCCCCTCTTAACCTTCTCTTCTACAGACTAGACATACCCAGCTCCCTAAGCTGTTTTTCATAGAGCATGGCTTCCAGACCCTTCACCATTTTGGTTGCCCTCCTCTGGACACGTTCCAGCTTGTCAATATCCTTCTTGATTGAGGTGCCTAGAACTGGACACAGGATTCCAAAGGAGGCCTAACCAATACAGAATAGAGTGGTACCATTACCTCCCTTGATCTAGACAGCATACTCCTATTGATGCAACCAAGAATTGCGTTGGCTTTCTTGGCTGCCTCATCACACTGACTGATATTCAGCTTGTGATCTACCAAGATCCTAGATTCCTTCACACATACTGCTATCCAGCCACGTGTCTCCCATCCTATATTTGTGCATTCCATTTTTTCTCCCTAAGTGTAGAACCTTACATTTCTCTCTGTTGAAATTCATTTTGTTAGCTTTGGCCCAGCTCTCCAATCTGTCAAGGTTGTTTTGAAATTTGATCCTGTCCTCCAGGGTGTTAGCAACCGCTCCCAATATGGTGTCATCTGCAAATTTGATCGGTGTGCCCTCCACTCCTTCATCCAAGTTATTGATGAAGATGTCAAATAGCCCTGGGCCCAGGACAGAACCCTGTGGCACCCCACTAGTCACTTCTCACCAGAATGAAAAGCAGCCATTGGTGAGCATCTTTTGGGTCCAGTTGGTCAACCAATTACAAATCCACCTAACAGTAGCCCTGTCCAGCCTGCATTTTACTAGCTTCTTTGCAAGAATGTCATGGGGAACTTTGTCAAAGGCCTTACTGAGGTCAAGATATGCTACGTCTATAGCCTTCCCTTCATCTATCAAGCATGTAACCCTATCCTAAAAACAGATAAGATTAGTCTGGCATGACTTATTTCTGAGAAATCCATGCTGGCTGTTGGTGATTACAGCATTGCTTTCTAAGTAATTACAAACTGACTGCTTAGCCTGGAGAAGAGAAAGTTAAGAAGCGACATGGCAGCCATATTGAAATATTTGAAGAGAAATCATATGAAGGATGGAACAAGCCTGTTTTCTGCTGTTCCGAAGACTAGGACGCTAAGCAATGGCTTCAAACCACAGGAAAAGAGATCCCAGCTAAACATTAGGAGGAATTTCCTGATGGTAAGAGCGTTTCAGCAGTGGAATATGCTTCTGCCTTGGAGTGTGGTGGAGTCTCCTCCTTTGGAGGTTTTAAAACAGAGATTGGATGGCTATCTGTCAGGAATGCTTTGGTGGTCTATTCCTGCACGGTAGGTCGGGGGTTAGATTCGATGGCCCTTGTGGTCTCTTCCAACTCTTTGATTCTATGATTCTAAAATGCTTGCCTGAGAACTGAAGTCTGTTTGGTAGGATCCCCTGTGTCATACTGGTCGGGGGATACTTGTGGGAGGACATAGGAGAGGGCCTTCTCTTCTGTGGCACCCTGCTTATTGATTACCTTCCTCTGAGACACCCGATTGGCTCCAGCACTGGTGTCTTTGTGGCACGATGTCAAAACATGGCCTCTTATTGAAGATTCCTTGAGACTGAACTGATTTTATCCAGTTTGAGCAGGTACTGTTTTAAGCTGTTTATCAGGTTTTAAATTGTCTTGTGACAAATAATTTAACATATTTGTAATGTTTCAAAATTACTGTTACTGTTTTAACCCCCACACTCTCTCCCACCCCACGTTCTCTGTGTGTTTGAGTGACATTCTATGAGTAATGCTCTATAACGATGGGGGTCCGTCCCGTGACTTTGCTGGAATTATTCTTATGACATTACCCGAGGACTCTCCCTAGGCCTGGGATGATCTTAGCCTGACAGCCTTATTCACCTACAATGCGAATAGGTCTGGTAGAAAGAACTCTAGGCAGTGGAGCAATGAAGCACAATCCAAGTCAGTGGGGCAATGATTCTGCTGTGGGTTCTAGTCCAGACTTTACAGGAACTACCCAAAGTGCTGAATCTCATACCCTAAAACATTTCAGAGATGAAAACCAGGACACATGTGGCCAAGCAACATCAGAGTGTGGTCAAGAAAGCAAAAGTTACTACAGAGGAAGAACATACAAGCTAAAAGAGGCTTCAGCAGTTTGCTTTTGCCTGAGCCTACTGGGAAGGACAAGACTCTGCTCCGTGCTCTCCCTTCACCACTGCTGAGTTAATTGAGTGCCAATCGCTTTTGCACTTTGAATCCAGCTTGCAGCAAGTGAAGCAGGCAGGAGAAGAAGGGGAAAAGTGGGAGGACGAGAGGGATACCAGGAAATTTAAAAGCAGCTGAAAAAATGGGAAGATAGAGGATTAATCAGGACAGTCCATGCCAAACCAGGACACTTGGAGGGTATGGAATCTATGTTGTGGGTATGGTTTGACTCCTTGTTTGGCCCCTTCCAAATTCAGCTGAAACCCAGTGTGGAATCAATGCCATGGAAGCCATTTGTTGCCACTGCAGTGAAGTCACTAAAATGGAGCAAACAATGATATGGCCTATAGTCACAGTGAACCTTTCTGGACTCATGAATGCCATGGCCTTTATTGTAGCCAAGAAGGCCTTGAACGAATGGAGAATCCCTTCTGTGTTGCTATATGGCCTGAAAGTCAACCGTCTAATAAAAACCAGCACTTGAGAGTGCAAAGTTTGTGGATTTGTCAGGATGAATTTTTCTCCATGGGTGCTCCAGCACACATAATAGTTGTTAAGTGACATTTGAGTACTCTTCAGTATTGTAGAAGAAACATTTCCTTAACAGCTGCTCTTAGTAACACAGTTTCTAATGTTTAGCTAAATAAAGCTGATGGAAAGAGACAGACAGAGGCCTTGAGCCCTTGTTAATGGGAAGGCAATAGAAAGCCTAAGAACTGTCAATAGTGAGACTGTTAATATTGTTAATAAGCCTTTTTATTTTGCTAGGTCAACAGACACTCTAACACAGATATGGCACCAAGCCTCTCATCTTTGGGAAGTTGCCAATGACTAGGATTCCCAGATTTCAGAGCCTAGCCTCTCTTTTTCAGCCTTCATAGTGAGGAGGAATCTCAGGGTGAGAGCACTGTCTTGAAAAATGTGTGTATTTTCCTTATTTGTCATACCTGGTATTTTTTAGCAACTAGGGTTGATGTTTAATATATCAGGCTTAATGACACCACTGGAGCTTCCCCTTGTAACATCATGCTTTGAATATCTCCAGGAGCCATTTCTTATGCCATCACAAGTGGTCATTCCAAGGTCTCATGTTTTGGCCCTGATGTCCCAGGAAGTGGGATAGTCTTGACCTGGGACATCTACCAGTGATCCAGGTCTTCAGGAGGGCTCACTGCATAAAGTGATCTCCAAGTTCTAGCTCAGGTCCCTGGGGTCTGCTCTTCTCTCAGTAGGACAGTCCAGGTGATTCTGGGTTGTTCTTGTTCTTAGAATCACGGAGTCCTAGAGCTGGGAGAGACCCCAAGGGCGATTGAGCCCAACCCCATTCTGCCATGCAGGAATACACAACCAAAGCAGCCTCTGCTTAAAAACCTCCAAAGAAAGAGATTCCACTACACTCTGAGGCAGTGTTTCTTTCTTCCCCAGTGGATACTAGTGATCTGTGTCAAGACAGTGGTGAATCCACTCTGGGTTCTAGTCTGAATTTTCAAGGAGCAATCTGAGGTGCTGATCAACTTTTTGGGGATAGAGTTGATCAGCACATCAGATTGCTTCTTGAAAATTCAGACTAGAACCCAGAGTGGATTCACCACTGTCAGTTCCATTGTCTGAGGCAGCATATTCCATTGTTGAACTTCTCTTACAGTCAAGAAGTTCTTCCTAACGTTTAAATGGAATCTTTTTTCCTGTAGTTTGAATCCATTGCTCCATGTCCTAGTCTCTGGAGCAGCAGTAAGCAAGCTCGCTCCATCATCCATATCACATCCTTTCAAATATTTAAACATGGTTGTCATGTCACCTGTTCACTTTCTCTTCTCCAGGCTCAAATAGTGTCTGACTGATGGTAACCCTAAAGTGAACCTATCATGCAGTTTTCTTGGAAGGATTTGTTCAGAGGGGGTTTTGCATTGCCTTCTTCTGAGGCTGAAAGAGCATGACTTGCCCAGGGTCACCCAGTGGGTTCCATGCCAAGCAAGGATTCGAAACCCTACTCCAACAGCCAAAGTACTGAACCACAGTGGCTCTCTGTTGTGGTTACTCTCCACCATTTTAATCTTCCATAATGCCTTGAGGGCCAGAGCAGACATGGTCTGCTCCAGGGGGCAGTGCATAGGCCTGAAGGCTTTTTCTCTCTCATCCTTGACTCCTTCATTCTGTCCAGACTCTCTATTTTTTTGGCCAAAAGAAAAAGAAGCCTCAAGATTTTAAATAAGTCACAGGGTTTCCTGCAGTGTTTCATGTTGGACACTCACTGCTTTTCAAAACTAGAACTTCTGGGTGCTTCTGATTTTCCTTCCTTCCTTCCTTCCTTCCTTCCTTCCTTCCTTCCTTCCTTCCTTTGGCCTTTTTGGCATCTCTAGCGGTTCACACAACCCCAGGAGGGTCCCAAAGGAAGGACACTGTTCTCCACAGTGGCTGCCCACCCCTGCTCTAACCTTCCTTGGTTTCCATGCTGGGAGGAAGGTGGGATACTAACAAAATCAATCAATAAAATAGCATTACTGCAGAGGCATTGCAAGAAGAATAAAACAGCAATTAGCAGCAACACTTCACTTGCTAGCTAGACAGGACTTTGCTTGATGCTCCCTGTTTGCTGGAGGAGGAGCCAGGGATGTGGCTCGGGAGGGGGGAATGAAGGACTTCCTGCCCCAGATAAGAATCCTATGAAAGTTTGATGCTGAGATGTTGAAAAGCATTCCATGGTTTGTTTGTTTTTTAATTCCCTGCCCCTTTTTCTTTGGATGCCAAAACTGTATGTCTAAATGCTCAACTGGAGTTTTAAATGACTGTGTATAATATTTCTAGGGCTTTAATCTACTCAGTTTCCAGACCAAACCTGGCTTGCGGGTCTGTCAAAATAAAATGCAGTCACAGGTGTACCAAAACAATGGCTTATCGATTAGATGCAGTTTTCAAGTGGGATGCAGCAATAAAACTGAAGGCAAAGGCAAAGTTAGTTCACGTGCTTTAGCTGATCGAAGCAGTCCTTCATCACAGCTGCTGTCACCAGGCTCCCTGTGTTGAATGTAATGCCAGTCCCAGTTGAGTGGGTTTCTGAACTGGGTTATGGCCAAAATCACAACCTCTCAGAACAAGAGCAATAGCCAAATATCTCCTGATCTTTAACTACCCTTACTCCTTTGCTTAGGGTTGCCAGTTCAGGATCATCCCAGGCCCTAAGCTTTCTGCGTCAAAACTGATTGATCGATTGATTAAATTTATATCTCACCTTTCTTACAAATGGGACCTAGGGATAACCTTGGTGATGTCTTTAAGTGCTATGCTTTAAGTATCAACCAAAGGCATCATAGTGTTACCCTGATTTCTGGGGTCCCGGGAGGGACACCTCAATGTGCTCACGATGGGGAATGGGAATTAGCAGAGCACAAGCTAATTAATACAAGAGGCAGGGCAACCTAGCGAGATCTTGAACCCAACGTCTACGGCGTCAGGCTGAGTCAATGAGCAAACAGAAGTAAAATTAAATTGTTTTCCTTTATTTTGATAACACGGTCACAATGTATGTATGCAACACACTCACACAGACCTATTGAAAGAAAGGTAGGAGTTGGATAGAGGGTTTTAAGAGGAGGTTTTGCCTGGGAAATATTACACCTGTCCTGAAGCCTGGATAGTCTGGAGAAAAGTCCGTAGAAGTGGAGATTCTCAGGATGTGGAGCTGAGGGGAAGGCTCGTAGAACGGAACGACAGCAAGGCGGGATGGAAGTCAGAGCAATCCAAGGAAGCGCTCAAAATCAGGGGGTCTTATAGGGGACAATGTGCCTGCAGGCTAGTCCATTCCCGGGGAATACAATGGGTTTCGGGCTGGAGACAAAGCCTCCGAAAGGTCAGTATTTTGCATGATTGAGTTATGACAGCGTTGTCAATAGAGTGGCCAACACGGAGTGCTTGAGAGTTGAGCATTCGGCTCGCCAAGCTGCCTGCTCGGGGCAGGGGATCTTTTGTAAACAGCGTGCATACATAATATCATCTTAAGAAGGTACTTGCCTTGAGGTCTCCTGAAGCTGCAGTCCAGCAAATACTGGCCTGCCTGGATTTGATTTGAATGGTTCAGCTATTTTCGGCCGTGCCCGTGTGCGTGCTTGTCCAGGGGCCTCGCAAGCACATGGAGAAGAATGAGTAGTGAAGGCCAAATTATTGATATCAAATGATAACTAATATACCACAAGTCTGGACTAAAAACTATAGTAACAATAGCTTGTCATTCAACCACACATGCACAAACACAGAAAACCAACTTTCCTGTTTGGAAATTAAGACAAAAATCTTAAAAGTGAAATGAGGAGGTTATTCTTTATCACCTATTTAGGGAGATGGAACAAGGAACACATTATCTAAACTACAGTTGGCCTTGCACATTTGTAGGTTTGACTTTCACAGATTTGATTATTTGCAAGTTTCTCCAAAACATGCCTCCTTCCACTTCAGGTTCTTCTTTTCTGGGGGAAACCTTCCCTCTGAGTAGTTTCAATCAGGTTGTGCAGCCCTTTAAAAACCTGCCTTTGTTCCTTCTCCTCCTCCCCCCCAGCAGCTAAGGATGGCTATGCCCTGATTTCTCAGCATTGCAAACACTTTCCTGATGCCCGTTCCACACCCAAGGAAGGAGATGGATGAGAGAAAGGAAGTGCTGGGCCACCATACCTCTTCTTTTCTTGACCTGGTTTGGACCCTGAGTGCCTGTTCTTCCCACCATGCCTTCCCACAGACGCACACACATTTAGATATTTGTGATTTTCCCACTTTTGCAAGGGTCCTGCACCCCTAACACTAGGGAATGTGGAGGGGCAACTCTCCTTGTTACGAGCCAGAAGGCAAACTCAGAGGAGAGTGGAAGGTGAGCCCTGTTACCATGACTGTTGGGAGGAAAGGAAGGAGATAACTAAGTAAATATAAAGACCCCCCTTCATGAAGAATTTTTGCAAGTTGCAGTCACAAACCAAGTAACCTTTGCAAATTGCAGGAGGCTGCTGCTGTTCTAGATGAGCTGGAGAGTAGCACCTGGTCCTTTTGTTTTGCCTGAAATTGAGCCTTCCAGAACTGGAGAATTTGTACCTTTGTCTCCTCCCTGAAAATTGGAAGATCTGACAACCCTAACCTTGACCATTTCTGCACGAAACTGTTAAAGCGCAATGATTCCACTTCGGCCCCTCCCGAAACTGCAAACCCCAGGATTCCATAGGAAGTTGAAAGTGGAATCATAGCGCTGTAACAGTCTCGTGCGGAAATAGCCCTTGTTCCGGAAGGTGCTGACACTTTCCCAGGCCTGTAGCAGGGAGGAATCACTCCGTTCTATCTGACAAAGGAACAGTTTCCCTGGCATTCTAGCTGGAAATTTTCTTATCTGTCACTTCAGCATGAGCTGACCTTGCACAGCCTTCGAGAGAAGCTGCAGCTTCTGAATGCTACTTCTTTTTCCTTTTCCTTTTTTGCTGTGGGCCTACCTGATTAACTAGCAGCTGCCCAGTAACTACATTATGCATTTTTAAAGCATATAAAACATGTGTATAGGGTGAATGTGAGAGCTAACTGTCATTCCTCACACTTTCTTCCAGAAATGTCAGACTACTACACTGCAATGCTAGAAATTTGGGGAGTGAAGGAAAATGTCATTTGGGGGAGCAGAATTCTTTTTTTGGAGGGGGACAATGCCCTCATTTTGCCCACTACTGTAGCAACACCCCTGAGGGGCCCAAGTGTCTTCTGTTTTACTATCCTCTTTTTTGGGGGGGGGGTCCTCTATTTGAAGGGTGTGCCCAACCAAAGGCTGAGTTATTGCCTATACCATTGGTTCTAAACCTGGGGTCTGTGGTCCCCTGGGGGTCTGTGAAGCCCTATTGCTGGAGACCACCAGCAGCAACAGGGATGTAGCAGCGGAGGTGGTGGTGTGGGTGCTGAAACTGCTCCCTTGTTTGCCATCAAGCCACTTGGGACTTATGGCAACCCTAAGGTAAACCCTAAGGTAAACCCATCACAGTTATTGGGGGTGGGGGCGGGGGGAAGATTTATTCAGAAGAGGTTTGTCTTTCCCTTCCTCTGAGGCTGAGAGAATGTGACTTGCCCAAGGTCACCCAGTGCCTGAGTGAGGATTTGAATCCTAGTCTCCAGAAACCTTTAATAAATAAATACTTATTTGAATATTTAAATAAATATTTGAATATTTAAATCTAAATTAAATAGAAATTAAATTAAATGTATAAACATTTAATATTTAAATATCAAATATTTAAATCTAAATTAAATCTATATTTTAAATCTTGAGTTAAATCTTGGGAGTCACTGGGAACAAATTGCATATTTACAAGGGGGTCCATGGTAAAGAAAAGGTTGAGAACCACTGGCCTGTACTGTTGGCCCTCTTTATCCACGGGTTCTGAATCTACAGATTCAAACAGCTACAGCTCAAAATATTTTTTTTTTTAAAAAATGAACAGTTTCCAAAGCAAACCTTGATTTTGCCATGTGCCAAGCACAATGCTGATTGTAGACATACTCCACTGTAACCTCCCACCATTTCGCAGATCCTCAGGCAGTTGTTTGAATTGTTCATCATTTTATATAAGGGATGCCATTTGCATTTAATGGGACTTGAGCATCCACGGATTTTGTTATCCGTGGGGTATCCTGGATCCAAATCCCAGCAGATACTAAGGGTCTACTGTATTGCTGCAGAGTAGCATGAATAATTGCCAGCAGAGCTCCCTTCTACCTGCATTATGCAATCCCTGTGCTAGATACCACTATACCCCAACATCACCATAGCACAACATAAGTGGACCTATGGTCAGTGTGCATGACTGAAACCCCATTACAAAATTGCAGTGTGCAGTGCAATACACATTGGAATATGTTCCACCTTGGGCCTCTGTACATTCTGCCCCATGTGCATGGGAATACACTGCATGAAGACCTCTGCTTCCACCCCCATTGTCCTGTTAATACTACTGCAGTAAGAGCACCTGAAGTCCACACGAAGAGGCAGTGGTGGAACCAGGCCAGCCCCAGGTCATACAGAGAAAACCAGTGGCTGCAGAAATATGGTCCGAACAGTTCACGAGGCAAACATGAAGAGCAGACCTGAGAAGGACCCAAAGCCAAGATGGGGATTACCAGAAAGAGTAAGTCAAGGTAGATGCTGAAATTCAGGGATCCACAAAACCAGACATATCAGACAAGGTCACAAAGGGAATTGTTCACAGCAACTGGAATGACTGTGGTGGAGCTAATTTATAGCCAGCATTGCATTGCCATAGCAAGCCTAAGTAACTCAGCATTGTCCTTTTAAAATGGATCAGGGCATCTCCTGCTCTTTTGCAACTGATGTTTTAGTCTACAGTGCTCCATATCTTCCTTATGAACCGCAGGAGCTGCAGTCAGGGCTCTGCTTCTGCCAGTGCCATGTCAGGATTGCTAGGCTCTTCTGGCTCCAATTGGAGCCTGTTATCTTGACTTTCCTTTTCCTCTTCTTTGTCTGAAAAGGCCACCACTGGTTAGAACATGACACTTATCATCTGGATAGGGATATTGCACAATGTCCAATAAAAATGCTGCACGTGCATCATGCAACTGATACCTGCATATGCCAGTAACAGGATTCTGGCCAAAATCTGGTTTAATTCAGAACCTTGAGAAAAGAGAGCTTTGAAGCTGCCAAATAATAACATCGAGGTAGGGGGCATATAGGATACCTGGTCACAATGAGATGATTTACAAATGTTATGCAAATCTTTTGTCTTCTCTTTTAAGGTGACAGATTTCTTCTTTCTCCTTTTGACTTGTAAGTAACTTGGAAATGTTACTAGTTATATAAAATATCGCTGGTCACTTGGACTTGAATGCACAATTAAGAGCCTTTAGCTTTACAAAAGACCTGCTCCCAGTGGAAATGAAAGCTGCATAAAACTTTTTTGTTGATAGGGATCAATATAGCTGCATTTATTTTTCAGGGTGTATGAGAAGCTTCACTGAGGATGTGGACATAGAGATTGTTGTAATGAGTGCCCCCACTTCATATATGTATCACTGCACCACTGGTACATAATAGTTTGCCTTGGGTTATCTATTGAGTTTATGGCAAACGTCTGAGCCAGGGAGTTTTTTTGCCCACATGCCTAGGCACCAAGCAATGATGCCAAAGGGTTGCAAAGTCTCTTATTTGAAAGCGACTGAGTGGTCAAGTACGGCTGAGCCTTTAATCCCTTTCAAAAATAGAGAAAAGAATTTGAGTCAATATTTTTCTGACTTGCTATCATGGCTGGATTTTCACAATTAAGAGTTGTTTGGATAATAAGGTAATCGCTTTTTATTTTAACTGGCATGACCCAAACCAAACATACACTGGAAGCCATCTGGCTTATACCAAGGGTGTCTAGACAGCACCATGCAAGAATAAAACAAACAATTATGGAAGACAGAAGGTTGGATCCTACCAACGTGCTTGTCTTTTAGAGGTTTCTATACCCTAAATGTACCAGATCCCATCTGATCTTGGAAGCTAAGCAGGGCCAGCCCTGCTTAGTACTTGAATGGGAAACTGCCAGTGAATACCAAGTGCCATATGCTATATTTCAGAGGAAAGATCTGGCAAAATCACATCTGAATATTTGTTGTCTGAGAAGACCCTATGAAATTTGAATGTCGTCACAAGTCTACAGTTGACCTGAAGGCATATATACACACATGTAACGGCATGCACCATTGAGCAAAACCGCTGGCGGTAGGTATGAGGTTGCCTGGTCTGGAGAAGAAGTGTCATATAGCAGTTAGCATATCAGACTAGAGGAAGAGAGATTCTCTTATACGATACAGTTGCAACACATTGATTCCACTTTAATTGCCATGGCTATATTCAATGGAATCCTGGGATTTGGCATGACATTAGAATTATTTTGCAGAGAATTCTAAATGCCTCATAAAACTACAGATCCCAGGATTCCAAAGGATGGCGCCTTTGGTGTCAAAGTACTCTAATTTTGTAATGTGAAAAAGATCTCAGTTACAAATTTCCTGCTGCACCATGAAACTCATTGGGTTACCCTGGGCCTCTCAACTATTATCCTAACCTATGCATTACTTTTGTAAGTGCCTTCAAGATACCACTTGATTTCCTGGGACTGCAGAAGCTGCCACTAAGTATCCCCCATCCTACTAGGGGACACTAAGGAGGAATATGGGCATATACCATATCGTCTGTATAATGTTGGTAGGATTGCCATATCAGGGCTACCCCAGTCCCTGAGGTTTCACAGCCCAAACCTGAGACATACAAATGCTCCTGGGACCATTTCTAAACTATACTGTTATAGTTCTATTATTCCACTTTCAACCTCTTGTGGAATTCTGGGGTTTGTAGTTTACTGAGGCCAAAGAGGTCTCTGGCTGAGAATCCTAAAGGCCCCTCCCTAAAATCCAAAGCCCAGGATTCCATAGGATGTTGAAAGTGGAATAACAGCACTATAACTATGTAGTGTGGAAATGGCCCACACACACACACACACACACACACACAAATGGCCCTAGTCATATCACGCACGCACGCACACACACACACACACATTCACTTCCGCTCCAACACATTTAATGAATATAAAACAACATATAAGGGAACAACAATTAATTACCCACACATTTAAAGGCAATGCTGTCTCCCCATGAATCCTCCTTCTCGTCCTGGGGAGTGGAGGAGAAGACTCAGGGCCTGCACTGCAACCACCGGGTAACTACCTGGAGTATAGATTTTTATTACATAGGAATGATGGTGAATCTCAGCAACCCTCTTTTTCTCCAGAATAGATTTTCCCTATTGAGAAAAAGAAAAGATGAAGACCTTTTGGAAAAACAAACTAACAAGGGAGGGTTAAGTGCAGAGACCAACATCATGCATAAAATCCAGTGAATGACGTAGAGTGAAAAAAAATTGTTTGGTTTTGCTGTCAGGGTGCTTCCTAATAACCTTTGAGATCAGTCACTCTGCCATTGTTCAATGGGTCGTTACAAACACATTGTGACTCTACAAAGCAATGCATTGCAACATCACAGCCGCCCTTAGGTGAAGACAGAGATGGTGAAACGACTGAATTCAGTTTTTGTGTACATGTGAGGCCATTTACAAAGATGTAAGCCCCAAGCAGAATGCCAGCTGGCACTTAACACTTTGCCTTATTCACAGAATTTTACAGTGGGTCCAAATGTCCACTTTGCATTTTTCCAGCCCATTTCTCCCGTGGAAGCTACCACCTCTCACTGCTCCAGTGAAAAAGATCACAAACATCAAGTCCGGGATAACCATTTGCCTGATATCTTGGCAAGGCAGCTTTTTATATTTTGTACCCATCTTCCACAGCCAGCTACCTTCCATGTGTGTTGTACTACAGCTCCCATCACTCTCAGGCAAGAGGGCCAATCTTGGCTGGAGAGTATCAGAGTTGTAATCCAACACATACTGAGAGTGCCTAGTCAGAGAAGTCTGCTTTATATGTACAAAAGAAAGATGTGCAGGAGCAACATCCAGCTTTCTGATCATCCAAAAGTAGCGGCAGCTCATAGTGTCTTCCCTGACCTTGGAGTAGTGCATCTGCTGTGACTTTTTGTCCACACTTCATAGCAGCTGAAGCTATTTTGGAGGATAGGATTCAGCACCTTGGAGACTTCCTATAAAGTTCAATTGAAAACCTGGAGAGGATTCACCGCTTCGCAGGCATGAGAGCTGCCTGCTGCTGCTGTTCAAATGCTTCTTTAATATTCTGCTGTTTCCCTGGCAATCTCCTAGGGAAAAAACCTCTCTGATTAATCCGCCTTTCTTCCCTCCAGATGCATGTCGAACTTGGGAGGGCATATTCTGGGCAATGACAAATGTGTGCTTAAAGAGTAAATCATCTCCAGGCTCATTGATGGATGCTGTAAAATCATGTAAGTTTTCCCCCCGAGGCCTTCAAAAGGAAAGAGACCATCTGATGAGAAAATAAACGAAAAAGAAGAATGAGGAGCAGCCAGACTGGATGATGATTGTTTAAAGGCAGGAGATCTGTTTCCTATGCCCACATCCAAATTATGCCTCTGTCCCTTCATAACAAATGGAACTGATTTGCAGACACATTTCTTTGTCCCAAATTGCTTTGCAAAGCGTTGTAAGTGGTTCCTACTTTCCACTAGGCAAAATGTCTGTGTACAGCAGAGGTGGAGATCCATTCAGTTCTGTTTCATAGAACAAAGTGTTGGGTCCAGAATAATCTCCTTTTCAGTGTGTGATTTTTTTGTCTTAGGCTCTGGTTGCTAGATCTCAGACAGAGCTTTAATAAAAAATTACCTTTTTTGGAATGTTGTTCCTAGAATGCTCTAGCCCGCATTGCTACTGTGATTCTAGGCCAAATATTCTTGTTAGTGAATTAGGGACACATAAATGCATCTTATGCGCAGACAAGTCACTGCCTGGATAGAGTGTGGAAGGCTAGTCTCTTTCCCTTGAGCAGTGTTCAGAAATCTCCTACCATTCAGCAAATGTCAAGTTCTGGGAGTGGCGGCTGCTGCTGATTGGTGGGGATGGGAGGGAAAGGGAGAATTCAGATTTCAAAGATCTGGCTCCTCTGGGCTCCTGGAGGAAGGAAAAAGTGCAATGAGGAGGAAGAGAGTCCACAAGGGAAGGAGGGAGTGCATGATGCACACCAAAGAAGGCTCAGTCTCAGCACACACTGTTTGTAGGCGCATGCATCACCCTCAAGGATGGCAACAAGTGCACCCCATTACCAATCTGCTCCCTGATCTTCAGACGTAGTCCATCGCTCTGGTTTTATTTTTTTTGTTTTGTTTTAAAAAGTTTTTAAAAGTTTCTTTTTAGTTTTTAAAGTTCTTTTAAAGTTAATTTAAGTTTTTTTTAAAAAGTTAATATTAACATGCATGCACACTTGCACATGTCAAATCAGCATCTCCCACTTCCTTGCTCGCCCAAGCCACTCCCACTATTTTTCGTGCACCATTCCCTCATTCGTTATGGCATAATGTATCTGGGAAGGAAAAAAGTATCCTATTTAAGAGCACATGCTCATTTCTTCTCCATGACTGAGCTGAGATCAGCTGGTTCTCCATGATCTGAATCATTGCACCCCTTCCCTCTTCTCCAAATAGGTAAGCAGGGGTTTGACAACTGCTTGGCAGTGGGAAAACAAAGAACTGCACACGCAGACCTACTTGCAGATGTAGGATGCCAGCATGAGAGTGGTGGCTCAGAAAGTAACTTTGCCACCTCACATAGAAAATATGCAGTATGTTCCCCACAAGCCTGAACTCTGTCAGCTGAAAGGCTGCTCTGAATACCAGTGTCAGGTTGTTAAGCTTCCCTATCATAGAAAATACTAACCTGTTGAATGTGTATTCCTTGTTAACTGCTGCCATGTATGTAACCGTAACCATTGCTAAAAGGAGCCACTATTTATCCAGGTTTAAGTATAGTGGCCCCTCCACATGCTCAAAGGTTCCCATTCTCTTGCTGCTGGCCCTAGCATTCCCAGGGGAAAAGGGAAGAAAAAGTACAAAATAAAGGGCTTACCAGTACTTTCTCCTCAGACAGAGAAGAGTGAAGTTCTGGTGTTCTAGCTACTTTTAGACACCATCTTGACAAAAGAGGGCCAGGAGCAAAGAGAGCACCTGACAAATCAGCAGCCATTATACAGCGGAATGTGCAGCCAACATGGCAAAGAGCATATGCATCCAGCAGTGAGGGAGGGGCTTTGCTCACCCCAAAGAAAAAAAGTCCATTTTAAACACAAGCCTTGCAAGCCTGGGATGAGGAATGCAAAGAAACGGGGAGGAAAATGGGAGGTAGACGGTAAGCATGTGCTTTGCAAATAATCAAATTTGCAAAGGTCAGACCTGTGAATGTGGAGGGAAGACATACTGCTAATTACTGCTTCATTGTAATCCAAAGGCCACTTGCTGTTATATTGTGTTTCATGTTAGAGAATAGTGGGAACAGGCTAGAAAATGAAAAGTAAGACAGATGGTGCTAGGATGTTATGAGAATAGAGTGGTGTGGAGATAGAGGCAGAGAAATATGCATGGGAGGTCACCTTGGTCAAGGGCATACAGGTTTGTGGAAAGCACCAGCCTGGGAAGAAAAGGGGGAGATAGACACAAGAAGGGATTTATGGTTTTGACTAATGAATGCTTTAGGTGCTTAAACTTGTACTGATAACAGATAAAAGATGTATGCTCTTATGTACCCTTTGTTTTTGGCAACTTCTGTGGAAGTATGCTGTACTGCTTGTGCTTATCCATAAAAACAAGCTCTACCTCAAAGTGAGTTTTGTGGAGTATATGACAACCAGTGGTTTGCTGGAATCTCAAGCAGAGAGTTCTTTTCCATAAACCCCAGCTCCCTGATTCCTATTCCTATTCTCTTCCTTCCTTCCTTCCTTCCTTCCTTCCTTCCTTCTTTCGGCAGAGCTGAGATACCAAGTATTGAACCTGGGATTTCTTCACAAGAAGTGTGTGCTCTGATAATGAGCTTTGGCACATCTCCCATGGTACATTTATAGATCAGGGTGAGAATCAGGTGGCCCCTAGGACCCTGATTGCCCCCAACACACCCATGGACTCACACAACCGCACACATTTTGGAAAAAAAGAAGGGCAATCATGCCTTCAGTAGCTTCTAAATGAGACAGTTTCTCTATAACCCAGGTGTGTTCCCTCTACCTTGTTTTTATCAAACCACCACCTTGCTTTAACCAAATAACATATGCTCAGTTTTATTAGGAAAGGCTGGTGAGGCCTGCTTGTTGATGACGTTATTTGCTGTCTAGCTGACTTTGACTTTTGGCAATCCTGTGAATGCGGGACAGCTAAGAGTTCCAGTTATCAGCTACCCTGTTCAAGACTTGCAAATTCAGGGTTGTGATGTCCTTGACCTAGTCTCTTCATCTGTAATGGGGTCTTCTTCTTTTCCTAGTGCCTTCCATATTGGCAAGCCTTATTCCATTTTTCAGTGAGTCATGTCATTTCATGATATGGGCCAAGTACGACAGCCTCAGTTCAGTCATCTTGGTTTCTAAGGAGAATTCAGGCTTGATTTGCCTTAGGACCCATTCATTTGTCTTTTTAGCAGTCCAGGTTATCTGTAGAAGTCTTCTGCAGCACCACATTTCAGATGTGTTATTTTCTTCCTGTTGGTTTTCTTTACTGGCTATCTTTCACATCCACATATAGGAAATATTGTGGGATGGAGAAGAAGCCTGCAGAGGAATGGAAAATGGACCTGGACCTTTTCAGGTTCCTATACCTGCTTTAGATACTAATGATAACTCATGGATCTTTCTTTTTCATACTTTTGGATCCTTGAACAAACTGACATATGAGTCTCTCAATTCACACAAATCCCTGGAAACATAGATGGATGAGTCAGTCTCTCATATTATCTTTCATAATTGCTTCTGCAACATACCTAAAGCCCACTTGGTCTTGGGGTACATCTTTGTGCAGGTCCTCATGATTCATGATGCTTTAGCTGTGAGTTCCTTGACTGGCAAGAGGTGAGACTAGATGACCCTTCTGGCTGTGCAAGACTTAGGATTTGATGATTCAAGTGCTTTGTTTTCATACCTTCCTTCTCTGCCAGTTTCAAGACTTGTTGTTGTAACTGCTGGCTACACCTCAAGAACCTGGTCTGAATCATGCAAACTGAAAATTAAAATAAAATCAGTGTGGGCTGGCATTTCCAAGAGAGAAACATAGTTGAGAAACAAAGCAGTCTTCTCCTGGCCAAAATCAAAGAGTCATCTCTTTGATGATGAGCAAGGATTTCCACCAGATTATCATGAAAATCTGAGGATGCATTTTGTACGCAGGAGGAGCCACTCTCTGGATTCCACATGTTTACAAACCTTGACTCACCAGCAAATGTGAGTGAAGAGATGGGCATCCTCCATTAATTTAAAATCTCTTTTTTTGTTTGGAGGTGGAATAAATCTCTTGCTGATGTGTGCCTTCGATTGCAGGGAAAGAGATTTTGGTGTTCCTTGGCCACTTAAGCATCCTTCAACGTTGTTCTCCCTTCTGGGGAGTAATTTGGGGTCACTCTGCTGACTTAAGAAACTGTTACTGCTTATTGCTGCTGTTGTTAATTGCTGTTGAGTCAATTTTGAGTTAAGACAGCCTTCTGAATGAGAGACCTCCAAGTTTCCATGTTATCAACAGCCCTGCTCAAGTCCTTCAGACTCAAAGCCAAAGGCTTTCCTTGAATCAAACTCTGCTCTCCAGAATCATTGTCCAGTGTTCAAACCACTACAGCATTCTGGCTCTTCCAACATAGATTAGAAGTACCTTTATACATTCTACACAACTTACCTGGTGTCATATATCACCTATACATCATCTTGGTAAAAATTCTCTGTAAGATTATTTGTTGTTGTTAACTGCCATCAAGTTGACCTCAGAATCATAGAGTCATAGAATCACAGAGTTGGAAGAGACCACAGGGGCCATCGAGTCCAACTCCCTTCTGCCATGCAGGAAGACACCATCAAAGCACTCCCAACAGGTGGCCATCCAGCTTCTGCTTAAAAACCTCTAAAGAAGGAGACTCCACCACACTCCCAGGCAGCATGTTCCACTGACAAACAGCAATGACCGTCAGGAAGTTCCTTGACTTATGGTGATGCTATGGATGAGGGACCTCCTGTTCACCCATTCATCACCCACTCTGTTCCGGTCTTGCAGATTCAGGGACATGTCTTCCTTGATTCAGTCTATCCATCCATCTGTAATACAGTCTTTCTTCCTTCCTACTGCCTTCTACCTTGTGAAGCATCATTATCTTTTCTAATCAATTGTATCTTCTCATGATATGTCCAAAGTAGGACAATTTCAGTTTAGTCATCTTGGCTGCTGGGGAGGTTTCTGGCTTGATTTGCCCTAGGACCCATTCATTTGTTTTCTTAGCAGTCCAGGGCATCTGTAGAACTCTCCTTCAGCACCACAATTCAAGGAGTTGATTCTCTTCCTCTCAGCTTTCTTCACTACCAGGCATAGAAACTAGAAATATGATGGTATGGACAATACTGCTTATTAGGATTCCAATATGTGTGGACTGGCAGTTAGCTCCTCTAAAGTTCACACTAAAAACCTAAAGCAGATTCACTGCCCCGCTGACATGGAAGACACCAGCTGCCAGTGTGTTCATTGTGAATTCTGCAGCAAATCCCCACAGCTTTTAGGTATAACCTAAGATCTGGCAATTCTTCTGGGTGAAATTCTTCCTAGGAATCCTATTCTGCTCCAAGGCTCACAGAGGAATCATCAGTTAGAGTCTGTTTTAGAATCCCAAGTGGCTAAAGGGGAGCAAACACCCCATATCTTTGATTTTATTTTTGACTCCGTCACTGTTTTCAATCTGAATCAGTCATTTCTGTGAGCTCCAACCACAGCATGCAACTTCATTAATGAGCATTTGTAGCTCGCTGCTTGCTTTCCACCCCTGGTTTCCCCACTTTTCATTATGTCTCATTGGTTGTCGATTTCATCTTGGAATAAGCAACAGGATTATCCAACCACCCCAAGAGTAGGAAACATGATCCTAACTGCATTTGCCAGTTAATTGATGGACCAAGAAAAGCAGGAGCAGCAAAACTGTGGAAGGCTTAAGTAAATTGGAGAGTTTCAGGTTCATTTAACCCTAATGCACTGAAGGGAAAAAAAAATACAGAGAGCTTTAATTTTCCACTAGATAGGAGCTGTTAGGTTGGATTTAGCACAATTGACCTCTCAAAATGCTCTTTCTTCTGTATTGGGACAAAGACACCACTGAATTTCTCAGGGGTGTGTTTCACCATTAGTAGGGGCAGAAGCCTCTTCGCTGCTAATTTCTCTGAGATGAAACCACTGAGTTCTTAAAAAGAGGTTGGATAGCCATCTGTTGAGAATGATTTGATTGTCTATTCCTGCACGGCAGGGGGTTGGACTCCATGGCTCTTGAAGTATCTTCAGTCTCTATGGTTCTGTGATTCTGTGAGTTACGTGTTTAATTACTAAATATAACTTCCATTTTACCCCAGGTCCCCCCCCCCCATTGCTTCCTGGCTGCTTTCTTTTTTCCCTGCTTGTTTGTTTCAGAATCTAGAAAAGAGCCATGTTTGGACTACAGCTTCCAGAACGTTGCTTGGGATTGCTGGAAGCTGTAGTCCAAAAATAAATAAATATTTTCCCCCAAGCTCTGAGGCCCTTTCACAGGACACTAGGCAATTATAGCACCATGATTCCACTTGATCTGTCATGACTGCACCCTGTGGAATTCTGGGATTTGCAGTTCAGGGAAGGGTATTTAGAATTCTAAGTCAGTTAAGATATTATAAAACTACTGTTCTGCTTTGGTTAGACCCCACGTTAGCTTACTTCCACACGGTTAAGCTGAAATCCTCCTATTCTATTAATTCTTTATTGAGGTTCTATAGATTCCATGGAGGGAATTTGGTTGCTCCTACTCAAGGTTTTCCAGCAGAAAATTGTCCCAAAATTATTGTATGGTGCAGAGATCTGGGGATATGATAATGCTTTCCCTTTAGAAACTGTGCAAAATGCTTTTTTGAAATCTCTGTTGGCTTCCCTGAAAGGTATTCCTGCTTCCCTTTTAAGAGCTGAAGTGGGGTTAATCTCTCTACAAGCTGGTGTTCATGGGGCTTTAGCCCTATATTGGCTGAAGCTGGCTAGTACGAATAACACCCAGCTCCCTAAAAAAATATTTCTAGAGCAATTACAATCCCTCTCTCAAACCTCCTGGACAAATTCAGTTAGGATGATACTTCACCATTATGCCTTAGCTATTCTTCCCAAAAAAGTTAAACAATTGCTTAAAGAAGAAAATCTACCTTGCTAAGTGGGGAGACCTACATATGCTGTCCCAAACAGCAAATTTTTTAGGGTATCTGTTGTATAAGACATCTTTTCAAACTGAGCAATTTTTTTAAACCATAATTTTGCTCCATTTAGAAAAATGTTCACAGCTCTGTGTTTTCTGCCTGTCTGAAGGGAAAATATAATAATATTCCTGTCCACCAAAGACTTTGTATTTGTGAGTTTGGGGAAATGGAGGACATCCAACACTATACTGCAATACCCTCTATATACATCCCCTAGGCAGAAGTTTCTTAATTACATTCTCCACTTCTTTTCCAATCAACCTCTCCCTGAGCAGATTTGTGGCTTATTGGCCAGCAATGATGCATGTATCATTGCTATGGTTGCAAAATTTGTCTTGGCAGCAAGTAAATTAAGATCTAGGCATCAAAACCATTCATAAGAGTCCATAAAGGGGTGATAAAGGTACCCAACCCGGGAGTTTTGGAACACACATCAATGCAATTTTATAGAATCATAGAGTTGGAAGAGACCACGGGGGCCATCGAGTCCAACTCTCTGCCATGCAGGAACCTAAATCAAAGCACTCCCAACAGATGGCCATCCAGCCTCTGTTTAAAACCTCCAAAGAAAGAGACTCCACCACATTCCCAGGCAGCATATTTCACTGCTGAACAGCTCTGACTGTCAGGAAGTTCTTCCTGAGGTTCAGGTGGAATCTCCTTTCCTGCAGCTTGAATCCATTGCTTCTTGTCCTGGTCTCTGGAGCAGTAGAAAACAAGCCCGCTCCCTCCTCAAAATGACATCCCCTCAAATATTTAAACATGGCTATCATGTCCCCTCTTAACCTTCTCTTATACGGACTAAACATCCCCAGCTCCCTAAGCCATTCGTCATAGGCATGGCTTCCAGACCCTTCACCATTTTGATTGCCCTCCTCTGGACACGTTCCAGCTTATCAATATCCTTCTTGATTGAGGTGCCCAGAACTGGACACAGTATTCCAAAAGAGGCCTAACCAATGCAGAATAGAGTGGTACGATTACCTCCCTTGATCTAGACACCATACTCCTGTTGATGCAACCAAGGATCATGTTGGCTTTCTTGGCTGCCACATCACACTGCTGACCTATGTTCAGCTTGTGATCTAGCAAGACTGCTAGATCCCTTTCACATGTATTGCTATCCAGCCGTGTGTCCCCCATCCTATATTTGTGCCTTCCATATTTTCTCCGTAAGTGTAGGACCTTACATTTCCCTCTGTTGAAATTCATTTCGTTAGCTTTAGCCCGGCTCTCCAATCTGTTAAAGTCATTTTGAAATTTGATCCTGTCCTCTGGGGTATTAGCAACCCCTCCCAATTTGGTGTCATCTACAAATTTGATCAGCACGCCCTCCACTCCTTCATCCAAGTCACTGATGAAGATATTGAATAGCCCTGGGCCCAGGACAGAACCCTGTGGCACCCCACTAGGCACTTCTCTCCAGGATGAAAAGGAAAGATCCAAAGAGATGTTTTGGGACAACATCTAAACTTGTATCTTTTACAAACTTTTAATAATGATTTCTTTAGGTAATGATTATTAAAATCTCTGTTTACTGTATTTTACCATGCTCTAAATATACATGCCGCTGAAACCTAAGATCAATGACCTTGTTTGTAAAAGAAATGCTTTCCAAATAGTCTTCCACCAAGAGAATAACAGAAGAGGAATTGCTTCATCTGATAAGTCTTAGCCAAAGATGTCATTGTCCTGCTATAATTGTGATTTGCCTGCATCATGTAATAAAGCTCCAAATGTGCAACCAAATGTGCATGCACATGCATGTGCAATCTACAATCAGATGTACTTACAGTGAACATCATGCACAAAGACAGAGTATGCTCGGCTCCTCCTCCACAATGTTGAACTGAATAGAGATATTCCGCAGCAGACAAAATCATTCAATGCTTCTGTAAGGGAACTTCCTCATGCCTAAGACACCAATAGGATTCCTGCCAACATTTCCAAGCTCCAATCAAATGTAGTTCCCAGGATTTTTTTAGGCAAGCTGGAACAAAGGGAGAAATGCTGCAACACTGTTGTAAATTTGTAGTGCAGATACATCCTCTCTCAACACTTCCAGGTGTGCTTCTCTTCTTCTCACTTCTACAAAGGTCATTGCTGGGTTTTAGATGGATAAAGCAGGAGTACCTAAGTAGTCTCCAAGAATTTAAGTGGGTCAAGGGATCTCCTGCAGGCACTCTGAAGTACTTATCAACTTTAAGAGGGTCTTCCCAGGTCAGAAGAAGCCTTTTAATGTACTGCTACAGTTTGGCTGAGAGCCTGCTAGCCATGTGTCTCCAGTACACGTTGGAAATTAAACCACAAATGCCCCCCTCCTCTTGCTCAAAAAGGACATTGCAGTGATGTTGTAATACTCCCAGAGCATTCTGCAGAAAAAGGGATTTCTGCTCCCATGGGCTGCTTTTTGGGTAGCCATGTTTCCACTTCCCCATGCAATGTCATCTGCTGTGTCCATATTGTACAATTACACTAGTCCAAAACCACTTTAAATTCCCATAGTTCCATCCTATGGGATCTTTGGATTTGTAATTTGGTGAAGTCCCTAGAACTTTCTGCCCAAGCAGGATGTGTGTGTCATTGCAAAGGTCCCTGCATGTTTGCATTTGGGCAGAGGAAGCCTGAATAGAAGTGACGTAAGCCAGCTGGAAGAACAAACCTGCCCATTGTTGTTGCAGAACTGGAAAATGAATAACTGTAGATGTAATGAACAAATATTAAAAAGTAATAATAAATCTGTCACAATCACTAATCCATATAGGTATAAAAATACAAAGCCCAAATGAATCAGTAGTAATAGGTGTGAAGGTCCATAAGGGGAAAGTTGATGACTATTCAGCAGTGGAAAGACTGCTCTGAAGGGTGCTGGAGTCTCCTTCTTTGGAGGTTTTTAAACAAAGCTTGGATGGGTGCCTCTCAGGATTGCTTTAGTTGTATATTCCTGTGTAGCAGGAGGTTAAACTAGATGGCCCTTGTGGTTCCTTCCAATTCTATGATTGCACTCCATTTCCCTGAACTACAGTATTAGGGTTCACAGAATGCTAAGGACTTTACAAAACTATAAATCCCATGATTCCATTGATTTCATTAATAGAATACAGTAGATCAATTGTACCCTCCCCCTCCCCAGGAATCTACTGCTAAAGCATCATGAATCATGCAGACCTATGCACAGATGTACCTCAAGATCAAGTATGCTGGCTATGATGCAGAAGCAATGGCAAGAGATAACATGGAGCAGATAACATGATGCATATTATGCAGATGATATGATGCAAAAGCAATGGCAAGAGAATATATGAGTGATTGACTCATACCCTCATGTTTTTAGGAATTTGTATGAACTGAGAGACTCATATGCCAATTTGTTCAAGAACCCAAAAGTACAGAAAGAAGATACATTGATTTATCCTCTTGAGCATCTAGAGCAGGTGTAGAAAGCCAAGGAGGTCTGGGGCCCATTTTCCATTCCTCTATAGGCCTCACCTCCATCCCATAATATTTCCAGTTTCTACACATATCAGTGCAAGTTGGGCAGTGAAGGAAGTTGACAGGAAGAAAATAAGCTTGTTTAAATGTGCTGGAGGAGAGTTCTATGCATACCATGGATTGCTAAAAAGACAAATGGATGGTTCTTAGAGCAAATGAAGCCTGAACTCTCACTAAAAGTAAAGAAGACTAAGTTAAGACTGTTGTACTTTCGACATACCATGAGGCAACATGACTCACTGGAAAAGACAGTAATGCCAGGTAAAGCGGAAGAAAGTAGGGAAAGAAGAAACCACTCTAAAGGTAGGTCGATTCAGTTACGAAGACCTGGTCCTGAGCTCGCAAGATCTGAGGAAGGCTGTTGATTACTGGGCGTCTTGGATGTCTTTCCTTCATAGGGTCACCATAAGTCAGAATCAATTTGAAAGCAAATAACAAAAGAAATTACTGCCCCTGCTTTCCTGAATTTTCCCCAGATTCCACCTTTCCAGCTTCATTGGCATGAAAGATCTGATTTTAGTAGCTATCCAAAGCAATAAACCTGTTTGGGGGATTAGGTCTGGCATGTTGGATAACTCCTTTAAAGTTCAGACTAAACCCTGGAGTGGATTCCCCACTCATCTCATATGGAAGCTCCCAGCTGCTACTTATTTAAAGTATGATTGCACTGAAAACTGAGGTGGAATGACAGCTTCACTGATATTCTCTATTTTTATAGGTATTCTCCTACTAATATGAGGAAGTGCTCACAAAGTAACTTATTATCACCTTGAGACGTGCAACTTTTGCTAGGTACTAATGTGTTACAGATAGTTGAAAATGGGGCATTAAAAGCTGGGGAAATTACAAATATGACAACATCTTTTTAAAAAACAAGAGAAGGATAGTTTCAGAGTTGGCAGAGACCCCAGGGGCCCTCCAGTCCAACCCCCTTCCATACAGGAACACCCATCAAAACATTCCCAATTGCTTAAAAACCTCCAAAGAAGACTCCACCACGCTCCCAGGTAGCATATTCCACTGTCGAACAGCTCTGACCATCAGGAAGTTCTCTCTGAGCTTTAAGTGGAATCTCTTTTTCTATAGTTTGAATCTATTGCTCTGTGTCCTAGTCCTAGGGTGTACATGGGGAAGAATAAAAATATATTTTGTTTAAACGCACAAAAATATACTATGTTTAGCCTATGGAAAAAAACCGATTTACAGGGAATTGACTTATTCTAGGGAACAGATATAATTATTTTGATCTAACTGTCAAAACTGGCATACATAATCTTGCTGTGTGTATAGGAAGGCCAACTGTTGCATGTATGAAGTGGGAACCATATGCCTGTCCAGACACAGTTGTATGGAGAGTGCTGACATTTCTTACAATTGGGTATGTTGCCTGGGCATGAGGAGACTTGCAGTGCAGCATCTGGAGGACTTATTCAAACTGGCCGGAGTTTCATGATCTTTGAGGAATGAAGGGCTTTCTCTTATTCCCACCAATATCACTGGTGTTTTTGGTGAGGATACAGGACACAGCCTAGTTATTGGCTGTTTCAAAGTTGTGAGACTTCCTTCCACAGGTAGTCTGGTTACCTTCTCCTTGGGCCTTTCTGCCCTACACTGTTACAGTGCTATTATTCCACTTTCAATATCCTGTGGAATTCTGGGGTTTGTAGTTTACCAGGACCAAAGAGCTCTCTGGTTGAGAATTCTAAATGCCCCTCCCTACACTGCAAACCCCAGGATTCCATAGGATGTTGAACGTGGAACAATAGCACTATAACAGTCTAGTGCAGAAGTGGCCTATTTCTCATCTTCCTACTTGTGTGGTAATTGCTGCTCCTCCATGCCACTCTTGACTGCATTAGACTGGCAGGTTCAGCATATCCTCCAACATCTTGGCTGAGAACTGTAGCCCAAAAAGTAATTTTATCAAGATCTAGAGCAGACCGCACTAGGCAAGATAACTGAATAGTTCAACCTTGTGCAAAGCAGGTCTCTACATTCCTGTTAGGTTTTGGAATGAAATTTTGCCACTAGATAAAGTTATATCTAAAAAGGTAACTGTGATAAAATAATTTTAGTGCCCTTTAAAAAAAACCCTACATTTCTGATTAGAGCCATCCATTTTATAAATTGGAGGAGAATGCTTGTGGAGACAAGGGCACAGAAAAGTTTTATCAGCAATGTGGGTGGCATATT
Organism: Iguana delicatissima; assembly: GCA_948472985.1. Taxonomy (NCBI): domain Eukaryota; kingdom Metazoa; phylum Chordata; class Lepidosauria; order Squamata; family Iguanidae; genus Iguana; species Iguana delicatissima. The sequence continues at coordinate 153,016 of CAOKZL010002074.1, read as the reverse complement.
TATAGAAGAGAGGTTGGGTTTTCAGCATTGTTCTTTAGAGGTAAAATGATTATCCATAAAAGGTGACCACATGGAAAGATCCTGACCTGAGAAATTAAAGGTTAAAGCTGTCATTTCAGTCAGACTAACACAATTTATTGGGGGAAAAAAATCACTCAGAGAGAATGCATTGTCTTGTGTAGGCAAAAATTCACCCTGAGTCTCAATGAACGCTTAAGTAACATTCTTGTTATAAACTGTAGAGAGAACAAGAAATTCCCAACTGACCCATAGGCCCTTTCAACAGCTTACTGTCTCTGGCGTTGTCCTAGGTTCATCCGGGCAGCAACTTTGCCGGGATGAGAGGATGGATGCCAATGCTCTCCTCCTCACCAGCTCACTCCCGGTTGAAGGAACTGTGGACATACCTTTCCCTTCTGCAGCACAGCCAGTCACTTTCCCAGGCTGTGCTGGGGCAGGAAGTGCCTCCATCATGCTTCTGACACTTCCAAAGGCCAGGTTACTGCAGGATGTGGTGCGATTGCAGGTCATTGACGAAGAAAACCCATCAATGATTTAGCAATCACACCACCTGGGGACAGGAGAAGACCACAAGAACATAATGCAAAAGCATGGTCATGGTCCCAACCTTCTCCTGTCTGCCGTGCCCTGCTTCCAGAGCATGGACTCTGATTCAGAGTCTGAAGCAGTGGGCACGCAGAGACTGAAACAAAAGGCTTGCCAGGGACTGCTATATAGAGAGAGGTTACAGTGTCAGAAACAGAACAGGAGATGGTGGCAGCTCCAACAGAGAGTCCTGCCTTTCGGATACAGAAGAAAGCTTACCTCAATCTAGCTTTGCACAGCACAGGCAGCAAAGAGAGACCCAGCACACTTTCTCAGAATTTATAACTGGCAACAACCAACCAAGGCAGAGCTGTGCTAGGCTTTGGGTCTATTCAGCTGGCGTCCTTCCCCTCCAGGAATTGTCAGAGCTTATCTGATGTGCTACCTTGCTGGATGCCTTGACAAATGCTTGAATTGACCTTGGACACTCCCTTGCCATGAAACCCTGCTGGACTTTGTTTATGTTGGACTTTATTTATGACTCCTTGCTTACTGCTTGGAAGTAAGTAAGAAGCTGGAAGATATTCAGTTTGTTTTGTTTCATTTATCAGCTGTTCCAGGACTGAGATAGGACACCGTAGCCATGTGAGGATGGGAAAATACTGTGGAAAGGGCCATAGTTTCTTTGTCCACCATTTTGAATGCAATGCAGAATCTGGAAAGAAGGAAGAAAATGCTGTTTTCTAGGGAACAGAATATGGTTTTGCAGTCATGTTCTGCTTCTAGGCTTCCCATAGAATCATAGGGTAGGAAGAGACCCCAAAGTCTATCTGATTTATGAGTGTGCAACTACATGGAAGTCATGGGCCAATTTTCCCCTCAAGCTTCCTGAAGGTTAACCCCCCCTCTGCCATAGCAAGCTTAAATATTTCAATTTTCCTTTTCAGTCCCTCTCAAAATGGTGGCAGGAAGTGACATCGTGTCACTTTCAGTGTCCATTTTGAGAGGAACTGCAGAGGAAAACATTTTGAGGGTAGTGCAGCACTCTGAGATAATTGTGGAGGAAGGGGATATTTTCACATGTTTTCATGACTTTGGGGGACTTTCTGCATGCTTTGGGGACAAAGATTGCTAAAAAAATTGTGCTAATTTTTTTAATTAATATTTTGGGGGTGGAGTGGGGCCTTGGGCATTAGTGGAGGGGCTTGTAGTATCCTAAAGTTGGGTCTGCATTTGGCTATGAGCTGCAATTTGTCCACCCCTGATTTAGTTCAATCCCATGTTACTGCATGAATCCACAGCTAAAGCATCCCAGATAGGTCACCATCTAACTTCTGTTCAATAGACTCCAGGGAAGGAGCATCCATCACCTTCTGGTGTCATCTCTTCCATCATTGAACACCTCTTATGTTTAAAGAAATTGTTTCAAATATTTAGATGAGCAATCTACTTATAATTTTGAGTCCTCTTACATGATTTCTCATTCTTTTCTTCTCCAGCTAAACAAACTGAATGCCCATAGCTGTTTGTCATAGGGCTTGGCTTCCAGACCTTGGTCACCACCTTTTGGACGTTCTCTAGTTTCCTCATCCATATCCTGCTGGACTTGTGGCATCGTGACATGTACACAGTACTCTATGTTGTGTCTGACCAAAGCAAAATAAACACTTCCCTAAGGCTCCAGATTCTATCTGATCTTGGAAGCTAAGTGGGGCCAGCTCTGGTTTCTACCTGGATGGGAGACTCCCAATGAATACCAGGTGCAGTAGGCTATATTTCAGAGGAAGGAACTGGAAAAACCACCTCTGAGTATTCCTTCCCTATGAAATTCATGGGATTGCCCTAAGTCAACAGTGATTTGAAGACACATACATGCACAGATTTAGATACACACTGTATTTCTGCTGATATAGCGTAGAATTGCCTTGGCTTTTTTGTTGTCGCATAAGACTGTTGATTCATTGTAAGCTTGTTGTCTAGGAGACCCCTACAAGAACTGCTGTCAAGCTGGATAGGTTTTTGCATCTGCTTTTTTTCTGCCTAAATGTTTGACCTTATGTTTGCTTCTGTTGAAAGAAATTTCGATAGTTTTAGCCCTGTTCTGCAATCTTGTAATCTTGTCATCCTGAATCCTGATTCTTTCTTTCTGAGTTGTTAACTGCCCAGCCCAGTTTGGTGATCTGCAGTTTTGACAGTTTTGTAGCCCATATTTTAGCAGTTTATTTGGCAGAATAATTGGAGGAGCATGTTGGAAGCTTAAGAGAAATCATGATACATTTCACTCACCACATTTCCCTGATCTATCAAGCTTGTAACTCCATCAAAAAAGAGGGTAGATTAGTCTGGTATGACTTATTTTTGAAAATTCTATGGTGGAGCCTTGTAACCACAGCATTCTTTCCTAAACACTCACAGACCAAATGTTTAATAATCTGTTTTAATCTGTTTCTTGATATCAGCATTAAGCAGACTGGCTGGTTGTTGCCTAAGTCCCTTTCCCCCCTTCTTTTTGAACACCCAGGCCATTATTCCACTTTCAACATCCTGTGGAATTTTGGGGTTTGTAGTTTACTGAGGCCAAAGAGCTCTCTGGTTGAGAATTCTAAATGCCCCTCCCTAAATTGCAAACCCCAGGATTCCATAGAATGATGAAAGTGGAATAATAGCACTATAACAGTGTAGTGTGGAAATGGCCCCAGTCCTCAGAGACTTCACCACAGATTCTTTCAGATTACACTTATAGTGCTATGATTCCAATTTGCCATCCCCTGAATACCACCCAACATTTCACAGGTGAAAACCAGAACAGGTGTGGCCAAGCAACATGAAAGTGTGGTCAAGATGGCAAAAGTTACTAATGAGGAAGAACACACGAGTTAGGAGAGGCTGCAGCAGTTTGTTTGTGCCTACTGGGAAGGGCAAGATGCTGCCTCTTCCTCTCCTCTTGCATCACTGAGTTAATTGAGAGAGAAATATTTTTGCACTTTGAACTCAGTTTGTGGCCCTTGAAATATGAGAGAAGAGGAGAGAGAAAATGAAATATTTTAAAAGTGGCTGAGAAAGTGAAAGGTCAGAAAATTAATTGGGACTCTCCCTGCCAAACTGGGGCAGTTGGAAGATATGCTATGGAATCTTAGGAGTTGAAGTTTAGGGGGAGTACTTAGAATTCTCAGTCAGAAAACTCCTTTAGTGCCTAATCAAACTACAAGGCCCAGGACGCTATAGGATGTTGCAATGGTAGTTCAAGGAGAATATAGCACTATAATTGTGTAGTAGGAAAGAGCCCCTGTTCTCTGAGAATTCTCAAAGACTGTAAAGAGAGGTTCTGTGCTCATATCTGTTAGTTCCTTTCGTACCTTTGGATGCAGTTCATCTAGCCCTGAGGATATGAGTTAATTTCAAGTAGGTAGGTCTTCCCATACCAGCTCCTTACCCATGTTGGGCTGCAGCCACCTCAATGTACAATTGATTTTATTTTCTCCTGGTTGAACACTGGTTTCCTTTGGGAGAAGATGGAGCAAAGTAGGTGTTAAACAGCTTCTACTTCTGTGTCTCACCTATTAGCATTTTTTCATCTTCTCATGCAGCAGACGGTCTGCTGCCTTGTTTTTCCTCTTGCTCCAAACATAATCAAAACCTTGAATCATTTCATTATGGTATTGTTTTTTTACTTTATAATCTTTCACTATTGCACAGCTTTGTTGGCTGCGATCCTAGATCACCTGCTTAGTTAAGTAGCAGTAGTAGTAATAGTAGTAGTAATTTATTAATGCTTAGACCACAGGCCATTTGCATACAAAGTAAATTAATACACTATCAAAATGCAACAATATAAAAACAGAATATAAAATTAATAGCATATAAATCTTAGGCCATTTCCACACTGTACTGTTATAGTGCTATTATACTTTCACCATTGGGTGGAATTCTGGGGTTTGGAGTTTACTGAGGCCAAATAGCTCTCTGGTTGAGAATTCTAAATGCCCCTCACTAAACTGCAAACCCCAGGATTCCATAGGATGTTGGAATTGGAATAATAGCACTATAACAGTGTAGTGTGGAAATTGGCTTAGTTAAGTATTCTTAACTTGGTAGCATCTCCTGGCCTGACCCCCCCCCCATCCTGCTGTACCAGATAACAACCACCATGAGCAATGGAGATCTATTCTCCTATGGGTTGGGGCGCAGGAGATTGACATTTGTACTCTCTCCCACCAGCGGTCTATGGTATGACAATAAGAAGCAGGATTCCTGTCTCACTTCCTCCTCTCACCAGAGATCTCTAGAGGAGGGTGTGAAAACGTTAACTCTGCTGTACTGACTCACAGGAGAACAGACCTCTGTTGCTCACAGCAGCTGATGCCAGGTAAAGCAGGTCTAGGAGAATTTTACTATCACGACAATGGTACCACGATTGTGAATGCAGAGGTGCTACAAATACCATTTTGTTATTGATGCGTAACTCTAGGTTACGCATCCATAACTGCAATAGTGAACTCCAGCCATTATTGTCATGCTCGGTCTTAGAAACCCTGACAGTGAGGAGGAAGGTTCTGAATCAGAAGTTTCCCCAGAAGTTTGCTCAGTGGAAAAGAACCAACAGCAGAGGCCTCAGCAGGGGGAACAAATATCAGAAGATGAAACGGCACAAGGCTTTTTACCTTGTGGGAGAGTCGATGCCAGAAAGATGGTTGCAGGTGTTCAGCTCCTTTAAGTAGAAAACAGGCTTTAATGAGCGATCACCTGTGGCAACACCATTAGCTATAAAAGGCAAACAGCTGGCCCATATTCTCCCAGGTTGACAACTGAGTTTCCTGGTGGTTGAAACTCTGTACTGTGTTTTCCTGAATCTCTTGGACCTCTGCTTGTTTGATGCTGATTTGAATTTGCCTTTGTGAATTTGTTTGCCTTGGAACTTTTGTTCCTGACCTGAACCTTGTTTGGACTACTCCTGGTCTCTCCTCTGCGACTAAGCTCTGCCTTGCTGGTTTGCTAATTAGCTGTCTGGTCTGTCTCGGGCACAATATTTTTTAATCTCTCTGGCAAACCTAAGTTTATGCTGAAGTTTAGCCCTCCCAATTTTCTACTTAGAAATATTTGTTAGTGGTTTGTACTCTTTTATTTCTTGTGTATTTGCCCTTTCAAATCTCAGCTCATTTGAAAGCTCCTGTAACAGCCACCCTATTTTCTTTAGATGCCTCTTGGAAAAGTTTCTGATTGTACTTTTGAAGTCTCACCTTTTGAAGACTCCCACCCATCAGTATGCTCTTCTCTTTGAGTAATTCTGATGAAGGGCTCTCATTCAGTATTTTCTTAAGCTTATTGAAATCAGCTTTCCAAAAGTTCAGAGCATGACAAGGATTGAAGCCATGGTATTTACCCATGCATTGACTCACCAATCAATAATTCAGTCAATGAATCTACTCTTGTGATTAACCAACAGGATTCCAGTTGTGGTTTCCATGCAGGAAAAACAGCTTTTGTACAGTAAGCCAATGTTCTCATTCCTCCAGGGACGTTGTACAATGCAAAGAATCCTCACCACTGCTCTGTTATTCACTCAAGGGTTTCACAGGGAACAGGAAACTCATTATCCTTCAGGTAACAAAAAGTGACACATATTGGCCAAGATCCTGCGTGGCTCAGCATAGCATAAGGGTTCCTCAGGTGGAATTCCACTAGAAGCTCGCAGACCACCACTTCTGGACTCACCATTTTGCTCTGCTCACAGAGATAATTAGGGTTGTGATGGAACTGGTAGTTGCTGCCTCCAACCTCAACCAAGCCAGCGACTTGCTTCCCCAGCCAATGGTAGCCCTTTCCTCTAGATCCATGGTGTAGGACCAGAACAAATGAGTGAAGTCTAACTAAAAGCCATCCCCTCAAGTAAACCTCTATGAGTGAATTGTGAAGGTGCATAACAAGGCACCAGTAATGGCGTCCCAATGTGCATGGTGTTGTTCCAGTGCACAATGATCCTGATGCTCATTGGTCCCAATGTCCATTGGTCCAGATATGTACTAGCCACTTTGCTGGCTCCTTTATGTAGTAACATAACAGCAGCCCATTACTGGATATCACAGACCTTCTAATTCCTGCTGATGTAAGTCCACTTATGAAGATGGAAGTCCTCAACAGGATTTTAGCCAAATAAACCACTTATAAAATTCACCATCATTATCTTAACTTCCAATTGCTGAAAAAAAATGCACAAGTATGGGGCATCAAGAGATGGAGTGATGCTATGACAGCTAAAAAAACCGACACAATTCTAGCCTGCATCAGTAGGAGTATAGTGTTGAGATCAAGGGACGTAATAATACCATTCTATTCTGCTTTGGTTAGACCTCACCTGGAATACTGTGTCCATTTCAGGGCATCACAATTCAAGAAGGACATTGATAAGCTGGAATGTGTCCAGAGGAGGGCAACCAAAATGGTGATGGATCTGAAAACCATGCCCTGTGAGGGAGCTAGGCAGGTTTAGTCTGATGAAATGAAGGTTAAGAGGTGACCTGTTAGCCATGTTTTAAAATTTTAAATGATGCCATGTTGAAGACGGAACAAGCTTGTTTTCTGCTGCTCCAGATATGAGGACACAGAGCAATGGATTCAAACTACAGGAAAAGAGATTTCACCTAAACATCAGAAAGAACTTCCTGACAGTAAGGGCTGTTTGAAAGTGGAATATGTTGCCTTGGAGTGTTGGAGTCACCTTCTTTAGAGGTTTTTAAACAGAGTCTGGATAGGCATTTGCTGGGGGTGCTTTGCATGTGTGTTCCTGCATGGCAGGGGGTTGGGCTAGATGGCTACTGTGGTTTTTTCCAATATGATTCTATGCGTGGGGAAGAAATGGCCTCCATCCTTGGCTGGACTTGCAGACGCCATTCCTCTGCATCATATGATCTGGCTTACTTTCTTGAGTCACCTATACCTAAGCATTCTTTCAAGTTCCCCTGCTCCATTCTTGAGGTGCACTCTATCCTGAATTACAAAATTGTGGCTGATTTTTTCCCTTATTGTTATGAAACATAAGAACAGCTTTGATGGCTCAGACTAAAAGACTCTTTTAGTTCATCATGCCAGCCTCAGCCACAGCCAATCCGATGTCATTAGAAGCTCATAAACGAAGCATTAAAGGGTAAGATGATGCTGTACCAAGTTACAGTATTACTTTCTGAATCAAAGGTCCCTCTTCACAGATTGTCTACAATTCCATGCCCCAACCATTTGTACTCTGCACGTTTATGTGGATGGGTGGGTTCAGATGCAGCCAGCCACTGCTCTGAAATGTTGGATAATACTTTGTTGATCTAGTGAAATAGGCTGTAAGAAAACCCTATGAAAAGTTTATGAGGTCACCTTAAGTTGAAATGTGACTTGAAGACACACAAGCACACACAAAGAAAGTCACAACTTCTGTGCAGCATTTCTAGGTCACTGACTGTGGCCTCCAACCATCTGAAACTTCTAAGAGTAGCCAAAATAGCCATTGCTAACTCTGCCAACAAACTGTTAGCATTCAGAGGTGCCAATTTATGGGCCTTTCATCCTCATTTAATGGTATCTCCCAGTAGGAGAGTTTTCATCTTGTTGGACTTTCAAGGTTTCTTCAGTTGACAAGGGGGAAAAAAAGAGAGAATGTATGAGAGAGAACTAGGCACACCACACAAAGAGATCACAAGGCAACATCTCTCTAAAATATGGGCTGGGAGATAAACAGTGCCTGAGGAAAAAGCAAAGAGAAAGTGCAGACTTAGCTGTTTTACTGAAAAATTACTTTAAATAGTTCCGGATGTTTATTCTGGTCTTGGAGGCTGTGGGTTCATACTGTCCTCTCTCTGGTTGCTTCTTCCAACTAGAACAAGGACAGTATGAACCCACAGCATCTGTTCTTCACAGGATAGGATGGGAAAATCTAGATTTCCTTCAGTTACTGAGGGTGAGCATTATGAGTTTATAATATAAACTGGCATCCCGTTGGTGATCTTTTGTATAGATTAATTGCCGAGCAGCTGGACACTTTAATCTGACCTGAAAATTCACATTCAGTTGTAGGTTGTGAAACAGAGTTGTACATTGGTGCCATTACTCATTGCTTATGTGGATATGCATTGTGCATGGCAAAGGCAATTGTGCCTTGTGCATTGCAGCCAGGCATTGCACATTCAGTTGGCTCAGTGTTGCAATTAACTTGTTCCCAATTCTTATCTAACTCTCTGAGTAAGCTTGCTGATTTTGCTGGCTCTGAATATCCAGTTTTTATGGGTTATGATGAGGATGCAAATCATCCAGGTTTTCTGGGCTCAGCTCAGCTGAAACTGCCAAAATGTGTGCATAAGCCTGCTGCTATGTCCCTTGGTGCCACACCTGCTGCTGTCGGGTCCCTGATGAATGGGAAACAGTGCCAGGCATGTCTGTGTGCCCAAACTGCTCCCTTATTTGCACATGAAGGAGCAGTTTCAGTACCTGCACATTCACCACTACCTCACCCCTGTTGCTGCTGTTGGTATCTGTCAACTCGGCTTCATGGACCCCCTGTGAGGTCTGTGTGGACCTCCAGGGGTCTGCGGACTCCAGTTTAAGGACTACTGTTGTATTCTACTCTGCATCCACCTTCTGGCTAGAAAGCAAGAAGGCTAGATTAAATGTTATTTATCCTGTCTCCCTACGTAAGTGAGAAGGAATAATCCCTTTGTTTCATCTTGATCTAGAAAGAGCCCTTAAGCGTTCTTTCTTGATTTCCAATGAAGAAAATATATTCTCTTTGTACATGTGTTCAGCTCTGAGCAACTGTGGTTGGTGCTTGATGCATTAAAACTTGATGATATCACTAGGGGCTGTCCATAGGCGTCAGGTTTTGAATTGACCTGGGATGATCTTGGATTGGCAACCCCATGTGCTAGAACAAGCCACAGTGGTGTCCCTTTACCTGGACGGCTTTAGAAATGGATTGGACAGAATTCATGGCAGATGAGTGGGAACTGTAGCTATTAGGCCCTTTCTGCAGCTTACCTACTGTTGAATCCATTCTGTGGGGTTCCTGAGGTTGGCTCTCTTGGGAGGGGAGTGTGACAAAAGCACTCCCCTCCACACCGGCTGCCTTCTGGAAAGGAGGAGGCGTGATGGCTCTGGCTCTCCCTTCCACAGCGCAGCCCCGCACTTTCTCAGGCTGTGCAAGGGGAGGAAGCTCAGCCATTGCACTTCCTGAAGACCCTCTGGACAGCAGGTAAGTGTGGGAGAGAGGTGGGAGGACTGTGCAATCACAGTTCACTGATGGGAGAAACCCATCAATGATTCATTCTGCAATTGTGATGGGCGGCGATGAGATCATGATGATGTCATGCGGAATTGTCGTTGCGGTCGCCATTGGGAGTGGGGCATGGAAAGGGCCTCTGTCATGATGGCTAAAAGTTCCCTGTTAGGTCATATAGCGGAAGGGAGAACATGCTATTTCCCTCATGTTTTCTTGAAGGCTTCCTATGGATGCCTCTTTGGCTGCTCTAAGTGCACAGTGGAAAAGTAGGTAAATTTTTGATGGTATCCAGCCCTTCTTCTGGTCATGATTTTTGTTACCTGGGGAGCAAAGCAGCAAAAATGTGAACTGCAAACTAGAAATTGCTCAATAGCAGACCAATCACAAAACACAAGGCACATGCCCTTCCTTTCATGCCCGATAAGCATGCCCTTCCTTTCAACTACAGTACTAAACTGTCTGAGATTATAGAGACAATAATGCTTGAAAGGTAGTGGATCTTTTATGATCCTGGAAGCTCAGCAGGGTCAACTCTGGCTGGTACTTGGCTGGGAAAGCACCAATAAATACCAGGTGCTGTAGGCTAAATTTTAGAGGAAGGAATTGGCCAAACCACCTCTGAGTATTCCTTGCCTAAGAAAACCTTTTGGAATTCATGGGGTCACCATAAGTGGACAAGTAACTTGAAGGCACATACACATATAGTTATCAACATACCATAAAAGGAGCATTGAGCCAAAAGGAATGCAAAGTTAGTGCCCAGCAGCTATGGGCAAAATACCATTTGTAGTCCTGACTAGAGCAGAGCCATTAAATCAGTTGGATTTATCTACAGATTGACTCCCCATTCAATAATAGATTCAGTGGGTTTACTCTGGTTGGTGGGACTAACCAACAGGATCTCAACCTATATCTCCTGAATTTTTTTAATGGTTAAAAGCAGTTTTATATACAGTTTTATATATGTATTTTATTATTAGAGCCAATGTGGTATAGAGATTTGAATTTTGGACTAGGATGCCAGGAGACCACTGTTCAAATCCCTGCTTGGCCATGGTAACCCACAGGGTAATGCTGGTTAAGTCACACTCTCTCAGCCTCACAGGTAGACAAAGGCAAATCTCCACTGAACAAATCTTGCCAACAAAACCCTGCCATAGGTTTACCTTTGGGCCACTATAGGACAGAAACAACTTGAAGGCGCACAACAAGCAACAAACATCATTATTGCTTCTCTTCTCAGATTGTTTAACAAAATCTTGCACAATCTATTCTATAGAGTTTGAATTCTTGTATAGCTTTTATGAGGGAGAGAAAGGGATTGAAAAACCAGTCTGAGAAGAATTCATAGACATAGCCATGTTGGTCTGCTTCAGCATAGAAAGATATAAAGGAATCTAGTAGCATATTTGAGACCAAATTAAAAAAAAAAAAAGAGAGATTTCTAGTGTAAGCTTTTGTGGACTTCTGTCCAATTCCATTGAGTCCAATCCCGCATCTGATAAAATGAGTTAGAATACACAAAAGCCAATGTTAGACATATCTTTTCTTCCCTCCAGTTATTCTCAAGGGTGCTATAGGATTCCTTTATATCTTTTTCTGTGTGAGAAGAGACAGCAATGGGACAAAAAGATACGCACTTAAGCTACTTTGAGTTTTCTTAAGAAGTGTTGTAATTTTCTGGAGTTTCTGGACCATGGAACAGCTTCCAGATCTCATTATAATAATTGTCATATTCCTGTTTTAGCCACTGAATATCATGTCTTGGGTTTTGTGTGTGTGTATGTGTGCGTTTTATTGCCAAATATAATAATGTATAATGACAGCAATCCCGGCTGGTTGATCATCTAATATAGCCCAAGGAGCTCAACTTTGTCTGAAAGGAGGTTGCCCAGCAGGAAGCTATAATCTTACAGTTGCCTTTGACATTCCACATCTGTTTTATGGTTCTTGGGTCCTGAAGCTGCAGAGGATGACGAACACTGAGTAACAGTGAGCTTAGCACAGGGATGGAGTACAATTACGCTCGGTATTGCTGATCCTAATGAGATCAGACACAGAAACTGGATTTAAAACAGTCTGTTTTATTAATTTTAACCTGTTTTTTCTTTATCTCTTGAGAGTTGCAAAAGGAGGGGGAGCAGTTGGGGCTAGTGATCTCACCCAGACCTCCTTCTCAGATACCACTAGGCCTCTGAGCCCCAAGGAGAACTTAGAAGTTGGGTTGCTCCCCAGCTGGCCCATAGCTGGAAGGTCAACCTGAGAATCCCTCCCCCAAGCTGCATGACTTAAAGTGAAGGTCTAGCCCCATAAGCCAGCCCCAAAGAAATTCTTCTTCTCCATCTCTCTAGTTGCATGATCTAAAGAGGTATTGCACACTCTTCCCCTTCACCCAAGGGGTGCCATAGATGTTCACCTAATTCCTACATCTCCCTGCCACTACCTGCCAAGTGACCGCCTATTTAGAACACCACTACAAGCCAACTGTCAGAGTTCCCAGTCAACAGTGTAGGTTAGGCAAGAAACCCAAGGAAAAGAGATAAAATTCCTACTTAGCCTCAAAATGATCAGCAAAACTTCCATTGTATCAGAGGTGGGAGGATGGAGGTGACCAAATCAGGCAAAAAAAGCAGGAGAGGAGGGGGCAGCAGAACCTTATACAGTCAGCCCTCCACATTTGCTGGTTTAATTTTCATGGATTTGAATATTTGCTCCTTTTTCCAATCCCTGCCCATTCTTTGAGGGAACCTTCCCTCTTGGTAGGTCTGTACAAGCCATGTAGCCCTTTAAAAATCCACCTCTGGTCCTCCTCAACCTCCACCAGATGCTACCTGGCTAGCTAAGGATAGCTCACAGCTTGCAGCACCACAAACCCTCTCCCGATGCCCCCCCAATGCCCAAGGAAGGAGGTGAGAGAGAGAGGGGGAAGTATAGGGCCACCACAGTGACCCACATCTTTCCTTTCCCTGACCTGATTGGGACCCTGGGTACCTGTTCTCTCCACCATACCTTGGCCCCCTTCCTACAGAACCACACACATATTTTTGTGTTTGTGATGTTTCCACATTTGTGGGGTTTCCTGTGCCCCTAAAACCTAGGAAACGTGGAGGGCCAACTGTATCATCTTTGATTCTGACTCCCCCTCCTTGTTCTCTGTCATGGTGCAAAATGCCATGATGCAGTTATGTGGCCTCTGTTCCCTTGGAGGCCAGCAAGCATGTCTTTCCTCTTGCATTGTTACACAGTGTGTGGAGGTGGGGGAGACGTCTTAGCTTTAAGTGGAGAGCCAGCATGCTGTAGTGATTTGAGCATTGGACTGGGACTCTGGGAGAACAGGGTTCAAATCCCCACTCAGCCATGGAAATCTTCCAAGTGGCCTTGGGCAGCTGACACTCTCTTACCTCCAAAGGAAGCCAAAGGGGAGTCCTCTCTGAAGATTACCTGCCAAGAAAAACTCCATGACAGATTCAGCTTAGGATCACCATCAGTCAGAAATGACTTGAAGGCACACAACAAAATATATTTGAAGCCGTAATGGCTTGGGTCTGTGCTATTAAAAGGTTGTCTCCTATTCTAACTGACTTGACTGGCCATGTGACTGTGGGATTCTTTGAGCTGTAGTCTAAAAAAGTAACTCTTCCAAAATCGGCACCAGGCACATGTTAAGCTGGCTGTCCCCAAGGGTAGGAGGAAGAAAAGAAAATCAAGTAATTAATATAAAGAGAAAACAAGTGATGAATAAAGGAATTAAACCCTTACTCTGTGACAGAAACGGGGATGGCCATTTTCAAAAATATTTTTAATACAGTGGAGAGATTGTATTTGGTTGGGCTTCAAAGTCTAGGGCAAATCCTAGCCATGGGCTAACTGTATAGTCTTGGGTATGATGCTGTTTTCCTGCTTCTGCTCTTCACTGGTACAATGGGAAGAAAGGTGCCCAGACTCATAAGATTGTTGTGACATTTTATCAAGAGACTGATGGTTCTCACCAGCCAGGGAGAACCTAAATATATACAGGGCAACTCCCGTCTCAAGGCTCCAGTGGAAATTTAGTGTTTATTCTGGGGGGCAGTGCCATTTTTGACCCCTGCCTGCTATGATTTTGTTTCTAAGAATTGCACATGTTCAGCTGCCAGAACAAAGTGAAGAAAACCTTGGGTGATGGATACAAAGAGAAATCAAGTGATGGATAAAGGAATTAATCATTTCTTCATGCCAGAAATGGGAAAAAACTCCTACTTTTTCAGTGTACCGTTCCCAGCATCTCCCCAGCCACCGTCCTAAAGTAGCATAAAAAACCCAGTCTCTTCTGGCCGGGCTGTCTAGATTATTTTAAACCGTGAATTTTAATTATGAATTTTACATATGTATTGACCGTTTTAATTAGGTATTTGTGTTATTTGTTCTTTTAAATTGATATTACACATTTTAATTTTTGTTTTTTAATTGATTTTATGTTTTTAACTGATGTTATATGTTATGTGTCAATCTGTTGTTGTTGCCCACCTTGATCCTTGGGAAGAGGCAGGTATGAATAACAACAACCATCCTCAGCAACGACCATCCTCAAGAATCCTAGAACCGTCTATTAACTGCTTTACATATGTAAAGTCCCAGGCTCAGTCTTTAGCAACTCAAGGAAAGACTGGGGAAAGTTCAAGTCATGGAGACTATCTCCTAAGTACTGGACTAGGCATGCCATTTTTGGTCAGATGTAGAATATTCCCTCAACATGATGACTGGGGGAATTTGGGAGCTGTAGTCCAAAGCACTAAGGTACTGGCTTTTTGCCTTCTTGTTTCATACTGGATTTTCTCCAACTCTACCAAACTCTTCAAGTTTTACTACGGGGCATGTTAGATACTCTGTGGTTTTCATAACGTTATCCTTGGGCAATCTTTCCTTGCTTCTGTAATGCCTTTCACACTTTATTTCAATCTCAGTGGAAGCAGGATTCAAGACTCCTATGTATGTCACAGCTTGCCGGTGAAGTTTGAAATGAATATAACCTGTTTGACAATCTGTGTGAAGTTGCATGACATGGTTGCAACTTGATTTGCTCAGGCAACTTTGGGTTGAGTCCTGAGCTGAACCAGAATCATAGAATTGTAGAGGTAGAAGAGTTGGAAATTGGAAGAGTCCATAAGGACCATTGATTCCAACTCTCTGCTATGCAGGAATATTATCACCAAAGCATTCCTGACAGATGGCCACACACCCTCTATTTAAAAACCTCTAAGGAAGGAGACTCCTCCATACTCTGAGGCAGCCTATTATACTGTTGAATGGCTCTTACTATCAGGAAGTTCTTCCTAATGTTTAGATGGAATCTCTTTTCCTGAAGTTTGAAGCCATTCCCGGTGTCCCAGTCTCTGGAGCAGAACAAAACAGGCTTGCTCCACCTTCCATATGACATCCCTTCCAATATTTAAACACAGCTATCATGTTGCCTCTTAATCATCTCTTCTCCAGGCTAAACATGCCCATCTCCCTAAGCCACTCCTCATAGGGCTTCATGGTTTCTAGGCCTTTCACCATTTTGGTCACCCTCCGCTGGACACATTCCAGCTTATCAATATATTTCTTGGCTCATGGTGCCCAGAACTAGAAACAGGATTCCACGTGAGGTCTGACCAAAGCAGCCATTACCAGAGTCAATGAGAATCACATCAGGTGTTGGGGCTCCTGAACATCAGGTGAAAAGTAGGTGACAAAATTCAGTATCTTTTGCTAGGAAACCAGAGTGAGATACTGTGAAACTACTGGAAAACTAACCACAATGGAAGAAATAGCAGCAGAAAACACACCAGTAATGGAATACTAGTACAGCCCATCACATTTGCTAAGGTTAGAGGCAAAGGACCCCTACAAAAGTAGAAAACTGCAGGTATCAAAGTGTGTCTGTGGGAAAGGGGCTAAGCCATGGTGGGGAAAACAGGTACCCAGGGTCCAAGCCAGATGAGGGAAAGAAGAGGGAAAAGGAGTGGTCTGTATAATGACCCTGTACTCCCTCTCTCTTGCCCATCTCCTTCCTTGAATGTTGGAGGCATCGGGAGAGTGTTTGGGGTGCTGAAAAAATTGGCTGTGAGCTACCTTTAGTTGGCCAGGCAGCATCTGGTGGAGGTGGAGGAGGACCAAAGGTGGGTTGTTAAAGGCTGTGTAGCCTAGTTGGAGTTGCTGAGAGGAAAGTTGAGGTGGCAGGGGTTAGAGAAACTTGCAAATAATCAAATCTATGAAAGTCGAACTTGCAAATGTAGAGGGCTGACTGTACAAAACAAACCCATCAGTCCCAGGTCACCAAAAGAGAATTTATACTGTCTGGAAAGAAATGTTCCCAGACTCTGATGTAACAGAGCAACAACTGAAGACAACATGATATGTTTTTTGGTCCAAGTATGCAACATAAAGAAGGCAAAGAAAGATCAATAGAGTAGAAGAGCAAAGAAAAGAACATAATGGTGAGGTCAAAGATGAATCAGTGGACACTTCAAACAGAGAAAAAGGAGTAAACAGGTCACAGACTGAAAAACAAGTGAGAACTGGAAATTTAGAAAACAAAGTGGTTTTGATGGGAACTTTGGAAAGAGAAGAATATTGATTTTTACTGATTAACACCCTGAATTATGGAGAAGAATTATTGATGAAATGAATTACAGTTTAAAAATAAAAAAGGTTATCAAACTTAAAAGTTTGTATCAAAGAAAAAAGAAAGAACTGCAACAAATTATTGAAGATAATCCAACAGTTCTATCAATTTCTATGGTTACTTTCCAAGTTACAAATAAATTTTTATGAGAGAAGTTGAAGGTAAGATTGACAAATCAAAGAAAATAACAATCGCTAGCTCTTCTACTGCCTGGCCAAACTACATATCCTAGGATTCCATGGGATCTTGATGTGACAGTTAAGTTGGTACCATAAAGCCATAACTCTGCAGCATGAAAAGCCCTGTGGTTGCATTTTGGACTAATTTAATGAGATAATTAAAAAAAAATGCAGCCTGGATGAAAAACACAGAAGTAGAATAAACCTTAACAAAGGCTAATAAGGAAGCTGTTGTAATTATGAAGAAAGTTAAGTATTGGGTAGTCCCTAGAGGAGATGACGTTCAGGGATTTTGGTTGAAAAAAAAAATCTAACACAATCTCCTCGATGGTTAGCATGGCAATTTACTGTAAAAAACCCCAAAAAACTGTTGATGATTGAATGATAGCAGGAAGAATAGTATTGATTATGAAAGATGACAAAAATTTGCCATTCCAGCAGATTGCTGTCCAAATACCTGTTTGCTAGGAATGTTTAAATTACTGATGGGAATAATAGCTAATTCATACCACTACCGTTTAATTCAGAATTCTCTTCCCAATTATATCAAATTTAATAGCAAATATTAAATATTAATTGATAAAATTATATTGAAAAAATGATTCTTTATTATACATATGGATCCAAAAGTGTCTTGAAAATTTGAAAATTACCAAAAACTTCTAAAGCTTCAGTGTGATTCCTTGCCTCTTTTGATCTTTGTTATCACAGTGATAACGTTTTATTAGCACTGATGATAATAAATCAAGGATATGAAATTTCAAAGCAAGCTGGAAAAATAAACCATTTATTCTCTGGCTTAAAACTTGTTGCCATATGCCTTTATGTTGACTCTAACTTATGGTAATCATATCACAGAGTCTTCTTGATAAGATTTATTCAGATGATGTTGCCATTGCTTTCCTTTGAAGCTGAGAGAGTGTGACTTGCCCAAGGTCACCTGGGGGATTTCCATGGCTGAGCAGATATTTGAACCCTGATTTCCTGGAATCCTGCTCCAACGTTCAAACCATAACTTAATGTTGGCTCTCTCAATTTTTTCAAAAAAGTTTTTATTGTTGTTGTTGTTGCTGTTGTTATTGTTTAATTTGATTTAATCTGTTGTACTTCTCTCCTCCTGCTGATTATTTACACATATGTTGTGATAGTTTTGAGGGCAAGCATATGCTGTGTATGCTATCTCATCTTCAAGTTATTTTTTACTTTAAACAATTAAAATCCAGTTTCTCAATCAGAGCAAATTACATTCTGTTCAGCTATTCTAGTGTCAGTGGGTATAAGGTTTTCATCTGTTTAAAAACAACAAACAACAACAAACAGACATGCGGAGTGGTTGTGGTAGTGGTGGGTGGATTGTCAAACCCTGTGTTAATCTCCAATTTAAATCTGACCTACTTTGCTTCTTCTCAGCTCTCAGCCTTTGGATTACAATTTTACCAGAAAAGGGGCAAAATGACTGTTATTAGGAGCAACATGAATTGCAGGAAAGCATCATGCTGTGGCAAAAGGTTCATTCAGCTACCCATCAGCCTTGCTCCCCATGCTGAGATCTGAGTCTAGTTCTCATGGAGTTAGTCTAACTACATCTCAGCCAATGCCAGCTAGTGGCTTCCATGTCAAGGGAGGTGGTGAATCTGAGGCTGAACTTTAAGAGAGCTGTCCAAGGGGGCTGATCTACCCTGTTAAGGTTCAGGACCTTGGATAGCTCCAGATTAAACCCAGAGTGGATCGTTTGCCTAACCAAGTACCGTAGCACTGATCTTGGCTGAACTACACCAGACAGCAGATAAGTCTTCCAGAATAGGGCACAGAGTAACCCAAGATATTTTGCTGCCTGAGGTAGAGAAGCAAATTGAAGCCTTCCAAACACACTGTCCTATAGTCAAGAGGCATAATGCTATGGGCCAGCCAAACTATTTTGCCATCTAGGATAGAAAATCACGATAATATCTCTCCCCTCTCTGGCAGTAAGAAGGCAATAAAGATGAATGAAATAATGAAAGAGTGTGCTGGGTTTTCATGGCACCTTAAATCTGTTGAATGAGGTGGCCCTCCTCACTCTGCCTAATGGTAGGGCTGGCCCAATGGGTGGGAGATGCCTACATACAGTCCAATAAAGTCAGTTTTAACAATTTAAGCAGAGTTGGCCCCCCACATTTGTGATTTTGCCACCTGTAGCTTTGAAAGCGGGGAATAGGATTCTTCTTACTTACCCATCCCAAAGCTGGAGGCTTTTGTGCCAAGGAGCATAAAAGAGTCTGCAGCTTCAGAAGTGGGGAATAGGATCCTTCTTACTCCCCATTACTGAAGCTTCAAAAGCTTCAGAAGGAAGGATCCTTCCTCCTCAAGCCTGTTGCCTAACACATTTGTTGTTTCCCTCTGAGAAATGTGCCCTGCTCTCTGGAGTGAGTCTTGTCTTCTGCCCTTAGGAAAAGTTTTAGAAGGCTCTCTTGATATGCAGCAGGGACAGGCTGCTGAGCAGACCTCAAGCCCATTGCCTAACCCATTTGCTGTTCCCCTCTGAGAAATGCACCCACACTTTGGGCTTGAGACAGATTGTCATGTGACCAGTAGACAAAAAGAGATGGAAGTGTTGTTCAAAGTTATAAGGTTTCTGGATGAATGTGTTATATTTCTGAACCAAGGGCAACAAGTCAGTTGCTAAAAATATGCAAGTCTTGAATCAAGTCAATGCATCATTTATTGACAAGTTGAGTCACTGAAGTGACAAGTCCAACTTGAGTATGAGTCAGTTGACTAGAATCTGCATCACTGGATGGTAGCCCACATATTTGGTTGAGAAAGACTACGTTGAATATAGGACCTGTTGACATCCAGAGGGATGCTATTTTAACATGACGAGCAAAGAAACATTGTTCTCATGGTAGGGACTAAAAAGGCTATCCAGAGCAGGTGACACAGAAATTATGGCCAGAGCCCTTTTAGGGTTTTACACTCATGTAACCATGAATTACACACAAGTCTACTTTTCCCAGTATTGTATAAGAAGATATAAACTGGGTAAAGAGGCACAGTTCTTCCCAACCTCTTGTGATTTTTGTGAGCCTGATGTGCCTTGGCCAAATTACATGAGGGCCAAGATCCAACATCAGCGCTGAGTGGCATACATTCCCACATTCAGTGCCACATATTAATTGTCTTGTGCAGTCCTTGTGTTGAATGTCAATATTACACAACTGCACAAAGACAACAAGTGTGCAACTGAGTGCCCAACCAAGTGTGTGTGTGCACACAAAGCATGCACATCCATGTGCATGTAGATCCAATGTACATTTGTATTGCTACACAATGGCACGACATGTATAACTCTACTTCCACAATCTTGAACTATACGTGGATATTCCTGCATCACATAAAAGTGTCCATCTGCTTCTGTAGGGAAATGTATACATGCGGAAGACAGCAAGACACTTCTGGCCAAGGAATACTGTTGCTGGTAAGGAACGAGGGCTGAAACTTCACCCTGGTCTTGCCCAGTGAAATGTCTGAGCTGAACACATGGTTCTGCAGTTGAACAAAACTGATAACAATTGATCCACAGTCAGTAAGTAGATGGCTAGCCATCTTATAAACTGCATTAATGCAAATTCTATGAAGCCTAGATGGGGAACATTGCCTCAGCATATACAACAATGCCCACGGAATTTAGATGCAGTCCTTGAATTTTTAAGGTCTAATAGCATTAGGAAAGAAGCTGATTGGAGGTGGGTAGCAACTGAAGGATGGAGAAAGCATGAGGAACACCAACAACCACAGATGGCAGCAGAAGCTACACGTTCTGTCTAATCACAATAAACAGCATACATATAGACTTAGCAGGTGGCTGCTGGCCATATGTTGCAGGCTAAAACTGTATTCTTGTGACTGTGAATATGGCTGATTATGGTGAAGAGAAGTCTTCTCACTCCAGATGTCTTTCTTTGAGGGAAGAAGGGAACAGATGGAGAAGGTATTCTTGAACATCAGAAGAATGACTTATCTTGACTTATCAGCCTTTATGCAATCGTAAAACAGTGAGACTTTTGAGTTTTTAAAGTAGTAGATGGGTTAAAGGAAGGCACTGCATGGTGATGTGATTATTGTTTGCAGTCCTGCCTCGGTATCCATGGATTTGACTTTCGTGAATTTGATTATTCATGAAGCATGTGGTTGCCTCCCCCTCCAATTCTCCTCCTCCCATTTCCTTGCATTCCTCACCCCAGCCTTGCAAGGCTTGTGTTTAAAATGGACCTTTTTCTCCCTTTTGGGTGAGTAAAGCCCCCCTACTGCTGAAGATATGTCTTCTGTGCACATGGCTTCACATTCTGCTGTGTAATGGCTGCTGATTTGTCAGGTCCTCGCTTTAGTCCTACATCTCCCCTCTGGAAGGAATCTCTAAGGCAAACCTATCATGAGGTTTCCCGGGGCTGAAAATGTATGATGCACTCAAGGTCACCCAGTGGGTTTTAATGGCCAAGCTGTGCACTGAACCCTGGCCACCACTGTTTGTAAATACCTTACACAAATAGATTAATAAAGGTAAATGATCAACAAATGCATATAAATACAACCAACCACAGTGGCAATCATTTAGGAAATGATTGTGGTTTGTTATAAATGAGGAAGTATGAAACACAGTCTTCTATATGTGAAGGTCATCTCGGCAGAAATGTCTGCACTAATGGAAAACTGATAACAAACAGGGTAAACAAAGACGTTGAAAAAAGCCAGGTGTGTTTTGAATGGTTTCAGATGTGCATTCAAATGGTTTTATGCTTTTAGTATATTTTAGTGTATTTTAATCATAATATGTTTTTGATTGTATTTTCACCTCTGTTATACCCCGCTTTGAGGAGAGTCGGGTAACAAATTAAAAAATATTATTTATTATTTTATCCTCCTCAGTGCAGGAATCACATAGTTTGTATAATCTTCTCATTTGTTTTACAAGTCAGAACCAAAATGTCCATGTAAAATTCCTCATATCTATATCATCTATATCTATCTATATCTTGCATCTTCAACAAAGATGGAACAGCTTATCTCTATTTTTGAAAATGTAAAAGCTGCCTGTCTTTTCCTTGAATGGAAGAGCAATAGGCTACCTAAAAGGGAAGTAGGGTTGCCAGGGAAAAAAGGACAGGGCTCCTATGCCTTTCAGAAGTGTGTAGAAGAGGGCATTTCAGTAGGTGTCCTGGTTGTCATCCAGTCCAATTATTGTTGTGTGTCTTCAATTCATTCCTCATTTATGGTGACCTTAAGGTTAACCTACCATGGGTCTTTCTTGGCAAGATTTGTTCAGAGGTGATTTTCCATTGCTTTCCTCTGAGGTAGAGAAAATGTGACTTGTCTACATTCACCACATTCATAGCCAAGCAGGAATTTGAACCCTGAGCTTCTAGGGTTCTACTCCAGCAGTCAAAGCACTATACCACATTGGCGTGCAAGGAATATCTGCCGAATTCCCCTTTTCTGCACAGGCATTAAAAGTACAGGGGCCCTGTCCTGTATTTCACCTGCCAACCTTAAAGGGAAGCAATAGAGAGGAAAGAGCAGAGGTGGTGGGTTGATTATGAAACATGTGGTACTCTTTTTGTCTTCTAGCTCATATGTGGCATCTCCTGGTCTGAAGACGTTTGTAGAATGTATAGATGAAGGCCATTTCTGCACTATATTGTTATAGTGCTATTATTCCACTTTTGACTTCCTGTGGAATTCTGGGGTTTGTAGTTTACTGAGTCCAAAGGGCTCTCTGGCTGGGAATTGTAAAGGCCCCTCCCTAAACTGCAAACCCCAGGATTCCATAGGAGGTTGTTACTCCACTGGAAAAACCCTATCCCGGGGTTTACAATCTGGATATTAAACATGATTCCGTGTGCCTGAGAGGCTGCCCGGGTGAGCACGTAAGCAGGCACGGTTGAACGACCAACAACCAGGTCAGGCCAATAAAATCCCCAGTCATGTAGCCCCACGAGACCTCAAGCTGTGTAAGCCCACAATAAACAAAGAGTCCTCAGCCCTGAGCAGCTGACTTGAGAGGATTACGTGTTTGCCCCAAGTTCAGCAAATATTCTACCAAGCGAGGACCATTTACATGAAATCACACCACAACCAAATGCAACCAAAGATCCTGAGACTTTGGCGACACCTTGTAATCTCATCACAAAAAGGAAGTTACCTTTGTGGAGCTTCTTTCTCATTGTAACACCCATTGTTCTCCCCGGGAAAGGATCAGCCCTCCAGGTAATTTTTCCCCCTACAAATAGTCCCCTTTTTTGGGAGGTTCTTTGGATCGCTCCCGGTCATCCCAGTAGACCATTGCTCCGTCTGTTGAGTAATCCCCTCAGCCATCTCTGTGCTGAGCCCCACTTCTCTGCTGTCTTCCCAGACCAAGGACTTCCGGAAAAGATGTAGTATTACCCCAGCTGCAACCCTTCAATACTCCCCTATCCAGTTTCCTCTCTTTTGCTTCTTAATAGGTCTTAAGTGAGTGTGTGAGTGATTGCGTTGGTGCGCGAGACTTTTATTCAATAAAATAATTTATTGGGCATTTTTGTCTGGTTTTTGGCTTGGCCTGACCCCGTAAAAACTGGGTAAAAAGACCCCTCTAGGTTACCCTGCCTCTCGCATTGCTATTGCTTGTGCTCTGGCTAGTTTCCATTCCCCATCACATGGAGCACATTGAGGTGTCCCCCAAGGGACCCCAGAAATCAGGGTAATAGGTTGAAAGTGGAATAATAGCACTGTAACAATGTTGTGCGGAAATGCCAGAAGAAACAGTGGAGAAGTAGTACAATTGAAACAAAGCAAAGAGAGCTATATGCCACACAGCAACCTCTTAAACATGCTGATTCAGAAGTATGAACTCTGATTGAGGTAGCATATACTCCGCCGAAGCAAACAGACTGCACTGTTAATTGTCTTAATGCTAAGCTGAAGAGTTGTGCTTTTGTAATGTGAATCATTGAATTTATTAGCTAATTGAAAGTGATCCATGAACGTCAGCTAATTCATCCGTGACATCCGTTCCTTTGGCTTAAACCTCCAAGAATGTTATCACAAGAAGCCAATGGGAAAGTGAGGAGGTGGATGGTATCACAGAGATGAACGAATCAAACTTCAACCTGCAAGTCCCTGGGAGAAAGCAAGATAATGGATTAAGAAATAAGGAGGAGTTCAGAAGGTGGTGGCTAAGATATAGTTCCCAGCGGCAGCAGTGACTGGGGCCGACTGAGGCTGGTGACGTAGAGAATAAGGTCACCGACAGGCAAAGTCACCAGCTCACAGGGGGCAGATCCAGCTATCTGTAGTTTGTTTCTTGTTAAACTATTTCTAACTTATATCAAAAGCATATAAAAAAAAGACAAAAAACCCACAAAATTTCTTGTCCTCAATAAAAATGATTTCTTGAGGCTGTCTAATGTGGGCCTTCAACATCTTGTGAAGTTCTGGGGTTTGTAGTTTTCTGAGGCCAAAGGGCTCTCTGGATGAGAATTCTAAATGCTCTTCCCTAAACTGCAAACCCCAGGATATATTATTATATATCAATAAATAATAATAATAATAATAATAATAATAATAATAATAATAATAATAATAATATGAGACATATATTATATGTTTTATGCCCTAAGTTCCCACTTTTCCCCCGGTTTGTGACTCAGGGTGGTTTCCAACAGTTAAAACAAGCATAATTAAAAATGTGTTTGTTGTTGTTGATGACTTACGCCAACCCTAAGGTGAACCTATCATAGGGTTTTCTGGGTCTAAGTATGTGTGATGCGCCCAAGTCACCCAGTGGGTTTCCACGGCCAAACAGAGAATTGAGCCCCAAGTCTTAGTCGCAATATTTCTATTGCCACAACCATAGCTTTCCAAACCTACTTTGCCAGGCATTAGCTGAAAGGGGAGAAAGAGGTCTATCCTGCTGATAATTGGAGCATAATGTTTCTACAGGGAGTCATGCAAGGAGAGATTACTTAGTTAAATATACCTAAGTGTTTCTGACATAGCATTCTGTTCTACAAGAGCAACTTATCGTAGGGTTGTTTTGATAACAGGGAGCAACCAAGCCACACATTCTAAGCTTGACAACAACAACTCAATGTCCTTGTTAAGTTTGATTGCAAGTGTGTATGTGTGTCATGTTCTGGCTAACTTGCTCTCAAAAACTTCACTCATAGTTTCAAACAGAAGCACTGATTTAGAAAATCAAGACTAAAGCATCTAGATTGGTTACTGGTTTTATATCTTGTCATACAAAATTTGGCGTGCATATCAGTGATTGGTTAAAATTGCACATGTCAAGTCACTCCACCGGCACAGGCATTTTCCCAGGCTTACAGTTATTTACACACCTTTCATCATGGGAGCTAGAAGAAGTTCCTATCCCCTTCTCTATGCATAATTGGTTCTCATAACATCTCGCTACCCCGCTGTTTCCCCCAACCTTTGATCTCCTCTTTTGCCTTATACAAAATGACATTGAATAGACCACAATTAACCATCTGGAGTCTTGGGAAGCTTTGAAAGTGTCAACCAGGCACATAGTTGCTGGTAGCAATTAGTCCAGGGTATGTAATATCACTTAAGTCAGCAATTTGATCTATGTAGCTATACTATGGCCATGTCCACACTACACTCTTATAGTGCTACTATTCCACTTTCAACATCCTATGGAATCTTGGGTTTTGTGGTTTAGGGAGGGGCATTTCTCAACCAGAGAGCTCTTGGGCCTCAGTAAACTACAAGCCCCAGAACTCCACAGGATGTTGAAAGTGGAATGATAGCACTATAAGAGTGTAGTGTGGAAATGGCCATGTGGCATGTATTAATGCATGCATCTGGCAGGAGCCATGTTCGCTGATAATGTGTGTGTTTTATCTTTCATCTTGTTAGTAACTACTCCAGCCAAGGCCCAGCTGTTGAATGCATCTGCGACTAAGATTATAGCTGTTTCTTCCTTTCTCAGAATTCTCTGCTTGTTTGGTTTCATCTGGGAATCAGTGGGAACTCACACTTCTTGGAGCTGTTGGAAGGGAGCATGCTTCAAAGCCCTGCCTGTGTGACAGGAGCAAGAGCTGACAAAGTGATTTTGAAACAGCCAAGGAAAGGAAATCTGGGCAGCAATTTCTTCTCTGTTTTCTTTGCCACCTTGAAATAAGCTGAGCTGTCAACCCACCAAAACACAATTAAGCCATCACCTTTAATGCCAAGTCTTAAGCCTGGATGTTCCTCACAGAAGTGTGGTCTGCAATCACACTTCAAGTGGCAGCTTATTTATTTCAAGCAAACATTGGATCACTCATTTCAACACTTCACTTTAATTGTGTGTCCTACCAGGCGCCAGGTGGTCTCTGTTCCACTGTGGGGCTTACTCTGGCATTCAGTTGTAACAGTTTAGCCTGCCTGCTGGCCTGCTTTCCTTCTTTCCTTCCTTCCTTTTTCTCCTATGAAGGTTCACTTAGACCAGTGGTTCTCAACCTGTGGGTCCCCAGATGTATGTGGACTTCAGCTTCCAGAAGCCCCAGCCACTATGGTCAATGCTCAGGGCTTCTGGGAGCTGAAGTCCACAAACATCTGGGGACCCACAGGTTGAGAACCACTGACTTAGACCGAGAAGGTATGGGCCTGCTTTCCAGTCAAATGCTGTACTTTTCTTCAGTTAGTGCTTTGGAACTGTTCTAAACAGGGCTTTTCATACATTTCTACTTTAATAGCTGGCCTTCTCTGTTTCAGATGTAGTTTTCTTCTCCTTCACATTATTGTGAGCCACACTTTGGCCTGAATCTTATTGTTTGTCTCAATTAGAGTAGACTTATTGAATCAATGGGATTTTTGTAGGTGTTGACTGTCCATTCAAAAATCGATTCAGTGGATCTACTCTAGTTGAGACTACCAGTAAGATTCAGGGCCTTCAATCCCATGTTTTGAAGGAAAGGTGGATTAGAAATCAATGGCTGGATGGTTGGATGAGCAGAAAGACAGAGAGACAATTTTTCAGCTCTAACCAAAGGATGTGTGAGGTTCCCTCATGAAATTCTGATGCTGTTACTGTTCTTCAGTGAGATTCCCTCATGGCAATCATTTGTTGTTACTGCTCTTGGTCAAGTTTCCTTCATGACATTCTGTTGTTCTTATTGTTCTTGAGGCGCGTTCCCTCATGGCATCCTGTTGTTGTTCCTCTTCAGTGAAGTTCTCTCACAGTATCCTATTGATATTGATGAAGGTTTCATCCTGATATTCTGTTGTTCTTATTGTTCTTGAGTGAAGTCCCTTTATATATTGTTACTGAGCCAGGTTTTTTCATGGAATTTTCCCTCTGCTCTGACTCATGTTTTTTCTCAGTTCCATGTTCAACTGGGAGAATCTTTAAAATTCTGGAGCCCAGCTGAGGTGCTGTAGAATAGATTCCATCATCCTGATTAGACTATGAGATATGTTCCTTTTAAAGAGTACAGCCTACTGTTACCGCAGTTTCTAGCCAGACTTGGGGGGCACCAGATATCATTTTGATATCAATAATTCGGCCTTCCTTACCCATTTCTTCCCACGTGCTTGCGAGGCCCCTGGACAAGCACGCAAACAGGCTCGGTCACTAATCGCTGGAATATTCAACAACAATACAGGCAGGCCAGAAATAGCCAAACTGCCGCTTCAGGAGACCTCTCGGCAAGTACCCTCATTATGTATGCACGCTACTTACAAAGAACTCCCTGCCCCAAACAGGCAGCTTGACGAGCTGAATACTCAAGCGTCAAGCGCTCTGCGTTTGCATACTGGCTACCCTATTGACAATTCGGACCTAGCTCAATCATGCTAAATTCTGACCTTTCAGAGGCTTTGTCTCCAGCCCAAAACTCATTGTTTTCCCCAAGTACAGACTAGCCTATGGCCTCAATTTCCCCTATAAGAACTCCTGATTTTGAGAGCTTCTTCGGATCACTCTCGACTTTCAGACCGCCTTGCTGCCGCTTTGCTTGGCGAGCCTTCCCCTCAGTCCCACGTACTGAGAACCTTCATATCCATGAACTGTATCTTCAGACTACCTGGGCTTCAGGACAGGTGCAGTATTTCTCAAACCAAACCTCCTCTAAAAATCCCTCTATCTAACTCCAAGCTTTGTTTCTCTAGGTATCTGTGTGATTGTGTTGCATACACACGTTTGACTGTATTTTAATAAAACACCAATTATTATTTCACATCTGTTTGCTCCTTGACTCGGCCTGACCCCGTAGACATTGGGTTCAAGATCTCGCTACGTTACCCTGCCTCTCATATTGCTAACTTGTGCTCTTTGACTAATTTTCCCAACTTATAATTTGGAGAGCATTTAGGTGTCCCTCACGGGACCCCCAGAAAACAGGGTAACAGTACACAACTTCCAGCTGCATCTTGGCTGGGCAATACATGAAAGAGTGCCTCTCCCTACATATCCCTGCCCAAGGTCCAAGGACTGTTGGAGGATCCCTTCTATGTGTCTCATCAGTCATGACATTATGTTGTTGGTGATGCTACAGAAGGCCTTCTCTGCTATGGAATACTCTCCCTTCGGAGGCTCAATTGGCATCTATGTCGCTATCTGGGGATGTAATTCTTCATGTAATTTCTTCTCAAAGGTAGAGATTAGTAATATCAACAATTTTCCTTTTGCTGTGAGAAAGTCTTCAAAAAACATGGAGTTTTTTTTTAAGGCTATTTGTGTAAAATTTGCATGTGGTCTTGAGTTGGAAGAGACAACAAGGACCATCAAGTCCAACCCCCTGCCATGAAAGTACACTATCAAAGCATTCCGGGTAGATGGCCATCCAGCCTCTGTTTTAAACTCTCTGAAGACTGAGACTCCATCACACTCTCAGGCAGCAGCATATCCCACTGTCAAACTGTTCTTACTCTCAGGAAGTTCTTCCTAATGTATAGATGGAATTTCTTTTCCTGAAGTTTGAAGCCATTGCTCCATGTCCTAGAAAACAGGCTTGCTCCATCCTCCATGTGACATCCCTTCAAATGTTTAAACATGGTTATCATGTGATTTCTTAACCTTCTCTTCTCCAGGTTAAACATACCCAGCTCCCTAAGCCTCTCCTGATAGGGCGATATGGTTTTCAGGCCTTCTACCATTTTGATCACCCTTCTCTGGACACGTTCAAGCTTCTCCATATTCTTCCTGAACTGTGGTGCCCATAATCGGACATAGTTTTCCAGATGAGGTCTGACCTAGAACAGAAAATGCTATTTTCTATGCAAATCAACTATGTGCAAATTTTATGCAGAATAAATCCCCAATTATATCCTATTCTGTGCAAAGCATTTATTTCTACAGGAATTAATATTTTGGCAATGAAATATTATTTTCCAAGTAGAAGATGATGATTCATATGCAGAAAATGCTGTTTTCTGTGCAGAACAACCACATATGTCCAGTTCTGGGCACCTGAATTTCAACAATTCAATAATTTCAAGAAGGATATTGACAAGCTGGAGTGTGTTGTTAGGAGGGTGACCAAAATGTTGAAGTGTCTAGAAGCCATGCCCTGTGAGGAATGGCTTAGGGAGCTGCGTGTGTTTAGGCTGATGAAAAGAAGTTTAAGAGGGTATAGCCATGTTTAAATATTTGAAGGGATGTCATGTCGAGGAGAGAGCGGGCTTGTTTTCTGCTGCTCCAGAGACCAGGACAAGGAGCAACGAATTCAAACTACAGAAAAAGAAGTTCCACCTGAACCTCAGGAAGAACTTCCTGATGGTCAAAGCTGTTCAGCAGTGGAATATGCTGCCTGGGAGTGTGGTGGAGTCTCCTTCTTTGGAGGCTTTCAAGCAAAGGCTGGATGACCATCTGTTGGGAGTGCTTTGATGTGGGTTCCTGTATGGCAGGGGGCTGGGCTCGATGCCCCTGTGTCCTCTTCCAACTCTAGGATTCTATGACTGTGCAGAGTAAGTCCCGATCTGTGAAAGTTCTCACCCGTTGAGGATTCTCCTCATTTGGCTTTCTCAACACTCAGAGAGCATGCTTTTTGACCATTTTATGAATATATATTTTACAAATATTTTTCCATTTCCATTGCTGTCAATCTAGTATCAAGTAAAAAAGATTGTGTGGCACATTCTTCATCTTTGGAGATGTTTGATGAACATAGTTCAAGAATGCTGTAGTTGTTTAGCCCTGTATTGCAATGGGTTGGACTAGATATTCCTTGTGGTACCTTCCAAAGATTCTATGAGTCCATTATATCTGTGGTGCTGTCTTCTGGGGCTAACCCAGCCTTTGCTATCCTGCTATGATTGTAGTCCTTTGAGTCTTGGTCTGTGACAATGAAAACTTCTTTCCTTTGAAAACTTCTTTCCTTTGCTCCCTTCATGCCATGCCTGCGTCATTTCATGAACTTTAGAAGCTTTTGATATTTTAAATTCCTTGGTTTTTTCCCCCCCCAAAAAAATTGTTTAGTGTTACATAAAAGTTCTGTGTACCATGATCCATGCATACCTTTTGTCTGGCATTGGGTTGGAATATTATTTTTCGTGGTGGTTAGCCCACCCAAGAGGGTTATGCCTACATCTGTATTCCCAAAGAATATCTCAGGATGTAGTGTAGCCTGTCTCACACTCCAAACAAAATCCCCTCCATTCTTGGTTGGCTGGTACATTTGCATTTCAGAGCTGAGGGTAGACACACTGGCAATGAGGGAAAGCGAGAAGGAAGCCAGCCTTACTGCAGGCGGTTCCATCTTTGAGCAAACAACTGAAACTGCCAGACAAACAAGATTAAGCTGGATGATACAGGCATTACCAACATGACCAGCTTCTAAGAGAATCGACATACTTTATGAACAATCCTGAGCAAGACAAACAAAAATAGGATAAGTGGTTATGATTTATGCTCATTCCTCTCCCAAACCTGTTTGAATTTACTTGTGTTTATCCAGATGACTAAGATAGATTCGTAAGAGCCATAAGGGGCTCCGTAGGCCACTGAATCCAACCACCCCACACAAGGTAGGACCTCCAGCTACAGCATTCCCAGGAGTAGCTGTCTAGCCTCTTTCTGAAAACATCCAGAGACCTCAGCACCTCTGGAGGCAATTAGTTCCATCATTGAACTGCTCTTTCCACGAAGAAGTTCCTTCTAATGTTCAATAGAAATCTACCCTCCTGTAACTTCAAACCATTAGATCTCATCTTATCCTCTAGAAAAAAACTTTTCCTCCTATGTTTTATTTTTTTTCCCCTTAAAATATTTATATCCCACCCTACATTAGGAGATCTCAGGGTGGCTTGCAAATAGTAATAGAACAGGTTAAAAAACAGCAAGACTAAGTAATCTAAAATATATTAAACAATGTAATGAGTTTTGTTCTCCCTATCTCTTATCATCCTTCTCATCTGTACTCAGAGAGGCTGACACATCACTGCTTAAGCTTCATTGATTTCAAAGTGTCTCCTTTTAGTAGGAGCAACATTGGATTTATTCCAAACATCTCAGATGTGGATTTGGGCATTTTAGCTGAGATCGTACATCATGCTTGCACAACGTAAAGTAGTTAAGTGGTGGCTGCCACTCTTCTGCTGAATACCCACATTGTGCAAATGACTGTGTCACCTGCAAATGTGTTTGCTCTTTCCACAGTTCCAATGAATCAAGTGGTACAGTGACAAATTGCTACACACTATCTAAGAGTGCATAACTGCCTGGTCAACATTGAGACATGCAGAACTTTGCTTATGCAAGTGTGAACTGAGTAAGGACATTAATGTTGTGGCAATATAACCACATACATGAGAGAACTTATGTTTGTGTGAAACATGAACAGGTTGCCAGCCTATGTTACCTGAGATGCTGTACAGCAGGTGTGGGCACACTCCAGATGGTGGAGCATCACCCAGTTTTCAGTTCATCTGGACTCTGGAGGGCCATAGGCCACTATCATGGGAGCCCTTTTGGGCGATAGGAAGTGGTGGCATGTAACTTATATTTACCTGTTGGGCTGTTTTTTTTGGGGGAGGGGAGTTGCTGTTTGAGGAGGGCAGCCCCTGAAACACCATTTTTTTTAAAAAGAAAGAGGTGTTTAGGGGAGCGAAATATTTTTTTCAGGAGCAGTTGGGGCTGGGGATGTCAGTTGGTGTTCTGAGGGCCACATTGGGCCTCTGCTGCAGGCCTACTTCACAATTCGTATGGAACACATTTTGCCTGGATAACTGAAAATACTTCTCTAACCCAATGCCTGATTGAAAGGTAGGCAATAATGGAGACATTTTAGTGACTGGGACATTAGTGAAACATATTGAAAGATTCCATCCTTACTGTGCTGGCAGCAATGAGGAGCCATTTTACTCCTCTAGATGTCCTCCCAGGAACAATCTTATATCATCTGGTGATGACCTTCAAGAAAGCCAACATGGTTTAAATGTTGGACTGTGATCATGGAGACCAGAGTTCAGTTCCCCACACAACAGTGGAAACCCACTATTACTGCCTCTCCTAGGTTATATGTTTTTTCTCATTAATAATTTTGTTGTCTTGACCACATTGGTGTTGCTTAGCCACATGTGTTCTGCTTTTTACCAGTGAAATGTGAGAAGGTATGCTCTCCCATGCTGCATCCTCCCACAGCAAGCCCAAGTATCTCTCTTTTCTTCTGTAGACCTCCTCAAAATGGCAACAGGAAGCGATTAGTGTCACTTCCTACCACTATTTTGAATGGGACTACAGAGGTAAATAGAAATATTGGAAGGTTCTATGGTTTCTGGGGTGCTTGTGGAAGTTGGATGGAATCGTTTTCCATGTTTTCATGCTTGGGGTGATTCCTGCGTGACTGGGGGGAAAATAGCCTGAAAATTGCACTTTTTCCCCCAAAAATGAGAAGATTGGGGTGTATTGTGGGACTCGTGGTGGCATCAGCGGCTGTAGTAGCAGAGTCCAGGTGCCATACGTGGTCTGTGGTCTGTACTATGTCCACCCCCATTTGAAGAAAGGAAAAACCACTGTGAGCAACCTCACTACACTTACTGGCTGTAAAATGAAGAAACTAAGCTCTGGATCTTGGTGCGTATTTGACCTATCCTCTCACCTTCACCTCTTGTTTTGACATACCTCCTTATTTGCTCTGCTGCTGTTGGAAAGTTCTGGCATTCTTCCTCCCCCATCTTGTCCTAGGGCAAGTGGGGTTTAGCAAGCATAGAGTTTCTCTTTCTTTTGCATGCCAAAAGCCTTTTGACTTCTCAGCTAAAGCCTCAGTGTTGCTTTTTGTGTTATTTAAATGCATGGGTATGGTATCCAGGTGACCAGACCACGTGACCCAGGATAGACCCTGGGCTCATTGGCCTTGCATAAAAGACCACATTTTTCAGATCTTTTTCTCTCTCTGCCATTTTTTGTTTCTACTTTCTTCTCTCTAACCATACTTCACTTCTCCACCTAGAAGATGGTGGGTTAAGAATGAAGCTACTATCTTGCCTAATCTTTTTGTTAGCTAGTTAGGGTCTAGGCTCTCCAATGCATATGTGATTGTAAAATTTATTAGTAAACTTTTCAAAGTTTGTAAGCAGAAACTACCTGCCTTGTTTTGCTTTCTAAGTTCAGGGAAACCACACAGAGATTGGGGCATGCTTTTTTCCTGCTTCTCTGCTAAAAGAAGGCTGATTCCGAACAGTTTCAGTTTTCATAGACTTTCCCCCAAGGGGCAAACACCCTGGGAAACTCTAACTCCCAACATGTGTCTCTTGACTTTCAAGGCAATATTCCTCTGCTGAAAATGTAATCCTATCCTGACTTCATTTGGTCTGTGGGAGTGGGGAGAGTAAAATTATCTGTGAGGGAGAATCAACAGCTTCAAATTGTCGTGATTCTATTAACCTTCCTCTGTGTACCTTTGAGGCCACCGTTTCATAGAATCATAGAAATGTAGAGTTGGAAGAGACCCCGGGGGCCATCCAGTCCAACCCCCCGCCATGCAGGAACACTCTCAAAGCACTCTTGACAGATGGCCATCCAGCCTCTGCTTAAAAACCTCCAAAGAAGTAGACTCCATCACGCTCCATTGAGGCAGCACATTCCACTGCTGGACAGCCCCGACCGTCAGGAAGTTCTTCCTGAGGTTCAGATGGAATCTCCTTTCCTGCAGCTTGAATCCATTGCTCCTTGTCCTGGTCTCTGGAGCAGCTTCACATTTTCTACACATTTCTTCACATTTCTACATCTGGTGCTTTCTTCCCTTCCTCTAAAGACTTGGGTATATGCCCCCCACTCCTTGTCTGCCCTTGACAATTTTCTACTATTAGTAGTAATATAAAGGAAATATGCAATTAAATTCTCCTAGTGAGCATTTCCATTCTTTTTTCCCTTTTTCAAAATTGATAATAAGTTATCCCAGAGCTTCCAGACAGGTAAACAAGTATGCAAAACTGCCAATTATGTTCAGGCTGAAGTACTAAAACATGGCAGTTACAATTAAACATCTTTATTCTTCCCACTTTGAACACTGTCAGTGGGCATAGTCATTATGGCAGGAATACAATGGCTGGCTCGATCTCTCTTTGAAAATGTGAAAAATTAAACGCACACCTCCTGGCAATTAAATTCCACATGTATCTCGCTTTTGAATAACTTTGCAGCTTCTCTTTCCATCCCTGGAATACCATGTTCACCAGCCTATCATCTTTTATCCTTCCTCCACCCCAGACAGGTACAAATTGTTCCCACACTTCAAACCGGTTGTTAAAACACTAAATTATACCAAGTTGGGTACCTGGACCACTTTTTTTCCTTTCCTCTCTCTCACTTCCTCTCACTCGGCTCCCAAAGCCTATTTGAATATCAGTCTTTTACTGCTGTTTGCCTGTTTTAAAGTCTACAGATAAAAAAAGGGGGAAGGATTAATCTTTTGGGGAGATATGTTCAAAGCATGTATGCTTTTTTGATTGATGTGTCGATAATATTTTCTCTTACGCAATGCAGAAAACATCTGCTTTACATCAGAACATGTAATTTCTGCTCTTACGTAAGCTTGTGGTTGAACAGTTGAGTACTTCAGTGGGTTCTATAGTTAGAACATAATAAAGAGCTGGAACTGGGAGGGGGAGAGGGCTTATGCCTTAATAAAAAAACATTAGTAATGAGGTTGCAAAATAAATAGTTCAGACTGAAAGAAAGATTGCATCAGAACTGTTCCCTTCTAGAATGATGCTTGAAGTTGTAAAAGATGGTCCTGAAACATTATATAAAATAAAAATAAATGAAAATGCACTACTATGTTTTGTTGTTATTGTTGTCATATGCCTTGACTCTGGCTTAGATGAACCTGTCATTGGGTTTTCTTTGCAAGATTTCTTCAGAGGAGATCTGCTGTTTCCTTCCTGTAAAGCTGAAAGAGACTTGCTCAAAGTCATCTAGTGGAATTCTATGGATGAATGGATATTCCAGTGGTGGTCTCCAAGAGTTTTAGTTTAACATTTAGTCCAACATATGCTGGTTCTCAACCATATATCAGTTGATGCTTTATATCTACATCTTGAATACTGTTGGTGACTTACATGTGCATTAAGTTCCTCTGTGGAAGTAGCTAGATGTTTTTGCCTGATGCATATTCAGTCTTGTCTTCAGTGCAGAAGTAGAATTGTGTGTGTGGTGTCACTGAGCATGCACATGTACACACAAATGCAGATATGCATGTGAGTGCACATGTCAGTGTTCACCTGCATGCAGATTTGGTTCTGCATTCAGTTGCACAGTATTTCTGTTCAACGAAAGGATTGCATAGCATAACTCCACAAGCAGAGATGTATAGTATGCAGTCCTGGTATAGGATCTCAGCCTACATCAATGGAAAAACGTTAAGAAAGACAGACACAGAGAGAGAGAGATTGATCAGTGGTGCCTTGTAGCTCCCATGTCAATGATCCGGTAGCTATCCGAGATACTGAAACTATTTTTGAGGGGTCAGCATCTTGAAGAACTTTTAAAATTAGGACTGAAAGCCTGAGTAAATTCACTGTCTCACTGAAATGGAAGCCACCAACCAAGATGGTTCTTAAACAGGAACTTGATGAACTCAGTCACCTTCCTCTGCCTACCATCCATGCACTGTTGGGTCTAGTAGAGAAGGAAGCAACAATAGTCAGTGTACACATCGTCACACCTAAACAGAGCTCCAGAGGTTGTCCTTCAATGAAGCAGAGTGGATTCCCTGTTAAGAAGTTGGCAAGAAATTGTGATGGGAGCCCATATTGCCATTCACCGGTGGGAGGCAGCTGGATGCATCACTGTTAAGCACACCACTAACCAACTTGGTACAGCTGTCTGGATTTTGAGGTAGTGGTTGGATCAGGAGATGGATCATAGTCACAATATCATAGCTATATCTGGTGCAGGATCTCAGCCAAAATGCATTTTGCTGATCACATCTTAAAATATACACATTCATTTTTTGTATAATTTGTTTCTTGGGGATACCCTGAAAGTCTCAGAAATGTGCAAATGCTTGACACAAGGCACACATTTTCTCACAGCAAATCTCAGGAGGTGTGAAAAGGCTGCTTGCATTGTGACTATGGAGTCCAACAAAATTTCTTTCCATCCCTATCCCTGAAAACAAATACGCCTACTTTTGATATCTTTTTCTTCATCCTCCATCATTAAACTAAAAAGAGGGTTCATGGTGCCATCCTGTAAGCAACTGCTTCCCACAAGTGGATAAAATGTAAGGTGGTCTAGCTTTGTTTGCAAAGTCACATTGCACATGTAGCAAACAGCACTTGGGACTGCCATCAAGGCTGGATTATCAATGGTACACTTAGAGTAAATGCTTTGGGACTTTCATTGAATATGGGTCCTACAGACTTGCTGATGCCTTGCACATGGCCTGTCATGAACATACTTCTTGCACTGATGATGCTTCTGGAGAGAGGGGACTGTAGATTTTTTCCCATCCTCACTCTCCCCGAGAGTTAAAAACTTTTAACATCTACGATGCCACTTCCCAGTTGCAGTTGTATGCCAGCAGCCAGACAAGGTTCCCAGCAATTTCAACAGAGTCTGAGGCAGCAGCCACAAGCCAAGTTCACCATAGTTTGTCAATCAGTTACTGTTTATTGTTTCTGCAATCTGAGTAATAAAGTCTGAGTTGCAGTCCAAAGGGAGTATCCAGCAGTGAAGTCGGTACACAAGGCAAGGATCAAGGTTTCTAGGACCGCAAGTCAGAGAACTAAGCATCTGAGGAGTTGCTTCTACCAGTGAAAGCAATTGTATCCAACAGATTGCTCCCCATGCTATCCCTTGTATTTATCAGCCAGCAGCTTCCCCCAGCTGTTTGCCTAATCAATGCATCTGCTCTGAATAAACTAAGACATGGAGATTCTCGTGGGATCTCCCTTTTCCATCTATGCTGGCTGCTGTAAGTATAGTCCATGTCTCTGTGTTGCAGCTGTGGGCAGTGATGTAGACTCAAGTCAATCAACTCAAACACAAGTTGGACTTAAGTGTCTTCAATGACTTGACTTGGACTTGATTCTTCAATAAATGATGGACAGACTTGACTTGAGACTTGTCTTTTTTTAGCGATCGACCTGCTGCCCATGTCAGGAACCGAAACCACACACACAAAAGTAATAGTGCCAATACACAATTTATTAGGAGTATGATGCGTTGTACAGGACTTCAGTGAGCGAACTGAAAGCAATTAGCAGAGATCAAACATTAGAAGCAAAAGATTCTGTTCCCACAGCTAGAGACCTTGAAATAGGGCAGCTTCGGCTGGTAGTTCTTATCAGTGCTGCATTACTAGCTTTGTTTATCTAATGGTCTCTGGTTCCCATCCTTGGCTACAAGCAAGCAGCTAATTAACTACTACCACATGTCCCATACTGAAATATGGAGGGCTACCCGACAGCCCCCTCCCCCCTCCCCCTCCAGCCTTTCCCCAGTCAGCAGTGAGGGAATGTTATGCTGATAACCCAATCAGAGCTGCACATGCTCCTTCTCCCCACCTCTTTGCCTCTCTTTTGTTTCCTGCCTTCCTCCAGAAGCCATATATAGGAAAGCAAAAAAAGTGGGGAGAGTTAAGAGGGGGAAAACAGGGCTTTGCACCGTTTTTTTCTGGTGAGTGTGGGCAGGGAGTGGTCTATGCATCTGGGTTGGGGGGAGGGTTGGGGTTGAAGTTCCATCAATGTTAACGTGAAATTGTTCCCTTCTCCCTTTTCCATCTAGCCACCTCTTTGCTCAGTCAGAAGCAGTTTCTTCCAGTTTGCCTTTCCTGATCCTCGATGGCTGAAGGCTTCCTTCCAATCCTGCTGGCTCATGAGTAAAGGGGAAAGAAAAGGTGTCCTTCACAGCCGTGGGAGAGTGGAAACCCATTTCCTTCAGAAGGGCTTTCCTGTTTTTCAGTGGCTGAAGCCTTCCTTCCAATCCTGCTTGCTCTCGACTTAACTCCCACTCTACAGATGACCAGCACTTTTTTTTCTGTTGAAGTTGGCTCTCATACTTGAGACTTGACCTGAATTATTTTGCAAGGATTTGAGACTTGACTTGAAACTTGGAGTAAAAACTTAGATACATCACTGACTGAGGAGAGGGTCCTGTCTGTGTTTGTACTCGAGTCCTCGGACTGGAGCATGACAGCTGCAAAGTCAGTGAAAAGGTGGGTGGTGGGTAGCAATTTGCAGCCTCTAACAGTCTGGCCTTGGTCTTGCTAGCTGGGACACAATAGGAGGGTTTCCTGGAGCCAATTTCTCCTTTGAGTCTGAAACTGGTTTGCTGTGGCCCCAGAGAGGAATGATCTGGGCCCAGCAAAACTGCCAAGACTGATCTGTTATGCCATGGGGCTGCCTCCCAATTTGGGAAACTCAACATGTTCCATTCCTTGTTTTATGAATGGTGCCAGGACCTCAACAACCTTAAGCTGGCTTTGGTTGCCATGTTGACATTCAAGATGGCAGAC
Organism: Iguana delicatissima; assembly: GCA_948472985.1. Taxonomy (NCBI): domain Eukaryota; kingdom Metazoa; phylum Chordata; class Lepidosauria; order Squamata; family Iguanidae; genus Iguana; species Iguana delicatissima. The sequence goes on along the minus strand of CAOKZL010002074.1, from coordinate 114,466 downwards.
ATAAAACACATTTGAATCAAGACGGTAACTGCTCCTTGGTTTAGAAAATTAATTCCCATGATAAAATCAGCATTTGCTGAACTGAGAAAAATCAGTCACAACATTTCTGTCTTAGTGACCATGTTGTTGACAGATGACTGGCACATTAACACATATGCACAGCTCAATGTGTCCCCCCCCCCCGCTAAGCAATATGCTACTACTAAAGCATTGTTGATGTTTTTTTCCAGAGAAAGCCTGACTTAACTGAAAATGTTAAAATTCAAACTAGCCTATAACAGTTCAAGTTATAGTAAGAAAATTTCAGATATTGAAAATTTGTAGCTTAAAAGCAATGGAAATCCACAGGCGTATGTTTGGCCTGAGGCAACAGAGAAGTCTATTATTGAAGCCATTGGAACTATAATGGTCATAAAACATTTCTCTCTCTCTATATATATACAATATTGTGTGCATACATATGTTATATATTAGTAAAACCCTTTTCAGGGGGATAATCATGACAGTCCACTGTCGCAAGCAGACACAAACACAATTCTAGAAAAAAGGGAGAACATTTTTGTGCCAAAAACCATAAATGAAATGCAATAGTTAGGCCCTTTACACACCCTACCTTTTTGCAGAGTTGTCCAGTGAGGATCCTGACATCAGCTTTGCCGGGAGAGAGTATGACAGAAGTGCTCCCCTCTGCACCAACTGGCTCCGTCATGAAGGAAGTGCCATGGCTATGCCTCTTCCTTCTGCAGTGCAGCCAGGTACCTTCCCAGGGTGCACTGGAGCAGAAAGCGCAGCCATTGCACTTCCTGGGCTTTTGCAGGACAGGTAGGTTTGTGACGGTGGTTCAATTGCAGGCCATTGATGGGGAAAACCTGGGGATGGGAGATGGATGGGAATGCAATGACATCTTGCAGAACCATTGTTGTAGCCCCATCCTTCTCCCATCCCCATAGTGCAGTGGTTCTCAACCTGTGGGTCCCCAGATGTTCGTGGACTTCAGCTCCCAGAAGCCCTGAGCATTGACCATAGTGGCTGGGGCTTCTGGGAGCTGAAGTCCACGAACATCTGGGGACCCACAGGTTGAGAACCACTGCCATAGTGGGTTAGGAGAGTGGTGCAGAAAGGGCCTTACAGTCCATAACATTTTTGTTCAAAGCACAAATGCATACAAGATGACTACATTGCTACTTCAGAACACCAGCATTGTTCCATGCTGTCACCAGTAACACTGCCCAGACTCTTGTTAGTGACTAGAGTTGCTGGCTCAGAAGCATGCCAGACCCTACTATTTAAGGCCAAAGCTTGAGTCCAGAGAAACCCCCTGTTGTTATTAAAGCTTCAGTGTGTGGTGGTATTGTTAAGTGTGATCCATTAGGAATCAACCACTGTTGGTCAGAACATGTAAATCAAATAATGAAAAGACAAGTCTAAGAGGTCTAACTCTTTCTCTGCTTGGAAATTGAGACTGAAGTACAGGATGAGACTTATGGGTGCATAACCTGGAGTTACACATCTGTAGTAGATCCATATTCGTGGTCCCAACATGGCTACAATTGTGTCATTATAACCATGATCCAAACTGCTTTACTGGGCATCAGACATGTGGTGAGAAGGGGGATCCATTCTACTTGTGGGTGTGTGGATGATATTTCCAACCCCCTTCTGCCAGCTAATCCCTTTCTCTTTGCATGGCTGATGTCCCATAAAGTAGGGACTAGAATTGAGTCATAGAAACAATTGGATCTACTTTCTTATTGACTTAACATCCAACATTTGATTCTGTGGGTCTGCTCTAATTGGAACTTACCAACAAGATTCCTGTCATATTTTTTCAGTGCAATGCTGTCTCCCTAGGATTCTACCTCCCTGCAATGAAATGAGGTTACTGTTCCTTTTCCTCTCTCTCCGGACAACTGCAGTGGGTACAGGAGGCAGGAGCTCTTCTATTGTCAAATGTCTGCTGAGGTGGGATTGTTACCCTGCTTGCTTGGGCTCCTTTAAGAGGATTCCCAAAAGCTGTCAAAATCGTCTCTTGTGGGGAAAAATTAGCTCTGAGCACTATTTTCGCAATGCAAAGAGGGCAGGGTAACTAGGATCTTTTTAACCCAGTGTCTACGGAGTCAGGCCAGTCAGAAATCACACACAGAGATTCAGTGGATAGCTTTATTGACTAACAATAGTTGGTACTTGAGCTCATACACACCCACACTCATTCAAGGGCTAATAGACTTAGAAAGTGAAAGTAAGAAATTATACTGCACCTCTCCTGAAGTCTTCTGTTAGAGAGAGGCAGGGACCACAGCACTGAATTGCCTTTTCTCCTCCTGTGTCCTTTCGTTTTCTGTGTCCCGTGTTTCTGTCCTCTCTAGCCTTAAAACATGGACTATTTGTAGGAAAAATTTACTTTGAAGGCAAAATCCTTTCCCAGGGAAAACAAACAAACAGAAAGCAAAACATTTCCATACCTGGCATTTCTCTGATATCGGAAGATCATCTAAATAACAGGATCTTCCTCCGCTTTGAGGCTGTGGTGTGGGCATCTGGAGATGGTTTGATAAGATTTTTATTACTTCCAGTGCCCAACACTTTAATTCTCATCAAGTGGACTCCTTAAAAGGTTTAAGGACCATTTGTCCATCAGGGCAATATAACATGAGGTCTTTCTGTTGCTATGTGACTGGGGATGTTTACTGGCCTGGTCTAATTTTTTTCTTTTTAGATTGTACGACCATTTATTGCCTACGTGCACATCTGAGTGACCTCTCTGGTGGGTTAGATTAATTCTATATCAAAGTTGTAAACCCTGGGACAGGGTTAGGCAAAAAGGGTAACAGGATCCAGCTCTGCATACACCAGGGCATTTGTGAAAGGGAGGAGCCGTAAACCAGAAGGGATTTGCTGTCCCCACACTGACAGTTCAACCAGTCAGCTGGGCACTGGATCAAGTAAAGTTTGGTAGGAACCAAACTAGGTAGGCTTTTGAATGTGTAAGCCAGCATTGTATAGTGCAGTGTTTGCCAGACGTTTTGATTCTATGACCCCCTTTACATCTGCATGCTGACTTTGGAGCCCCCCACTCAACATAGTATATGAATAAAAATATTTTCCTTGTTTAGTGTGTATATTTTCATTCGCACATTTACGTATATTCATAATTTAACATTTTGTAAGGAAATATTGTTCAGATTAGAATAGTTTTATTTTAAAAAATTTGAATAAATTCAGAACCTAACTAACACAATCTGTGGATACAGAGGATCACCAAAAGCTGTCCCAAATGAGATCCCTGCTGTCTCTCCCTTGGATTGCCTTTCTCAGTCCATTTCTGCAGTACCATCAGAGTTCAACCCCCTGCCGTGCCTTTCTGCCAGCAAGGGAAGGAAGGCAATAGTGCTTGCTCAAGAGAAGGAAGCAGTGGGGGGTGTCCAATGCAAGCAGTCAAGGAGAAACGCTGAGCCAAGCCAAAGTCAAGGTCAAATCCAAAAGGTCCAGAACACCGGAGGTCAATCCAAAAGGGTCAAGAGAGCTGGAATACAAGGGTCATGGGGCCCTGAGTAGCAATTTGGTACAAGCAAATAGCAAGCCACATTGATCAACTTAAATGCTGACAAAAACAGGTGTTATCATCATTGTTCTGTTTACTCAGGCCCTTTTTGCACCTTACCTTTTCCCGGTGTTGGAGTGGGAGGCTCACACATGAAGACTTTGGAGGAACGCTCCTGCGTCCCTCCTGCTTGGGCTCCGCAGCGGCTTCCTGCTCGCATGAGCACCCTGCCTCTTCTGTTTGCAGTGCAGGCTGGGACCTCCCAGGCTGCACTGAGGAGAGGGTGTGTGACCGGCCCGGCTCCCGAGGCTCCGCACACCAGGTAAGTGCATGCGGGGCCCTGGAGCGATGCGTGACCATGCAGCATTTTCAGCTTTGAGCCAAAAATTAAAAAATGCATGCGCGGTCCGCATCAGGCCCTTGAGCGTTGCACAAATGTGAGCGCATTGTATGGACCGCTCCTCACATTTACGCGACACTCAAGGGGCCCTTTTGCTTCAGAAATTCCATGTGAAAAGGGCCTCAGTCTTGCCCAAACGGCTTCTCTTTGAGCTGCTCGTTTCTGTCTCCTCCGTGATTGGGAGCTGGGGGCAAAGGTGAATCTAATTCCTATAAATCATTGCTGATCCCCTCTCCACTGGCACTGATTGCAGCAATTCTGTCTCAGCATGTTTTTCCGTTGATGGGGTTGTTTCCAAGATAGTTTGGCCTATCACTAGCTCTGTTTCTGGCCCAATAAATTGCTCATTGACCACAGAACCGTCATCTATCACAAGTACACTGTTAAAGTGCTATTATTTGACTTTCAACATCCTGTGGAATTCTGGGTTTGTAGTTTTCTGAGGCCCAAGAGCTCTCTGGCTGAGAATTCTAAAAGACCCTCCCTAAACTGCAAACACCAGGATTCCATAGGATGTTGAAAGTGGAATAATAGCACTATAGCGATGTAGTGTGGAAATGGCCTCAGTCTCTTCCCTACTTCCTTCCACCTCCTCCCATTCCATACATGGAGGTGGAATGTAGATTTTGTGCCACTAAGTGTGGCTGTGATTGCACAATCTGCACTGCTTTGTGGAAGGAGAGAAGCTTTGCAAGTGGTGGGTGATGGAAGGGGGAAGCAGGGAAGTGAGAGGATGGTGAATACAGCTTCCCCTTCAGACATTCTTAGGCCTCCTTTTTCTTCAGCATGTTTGCTTGTGAAGCAGCAGGAAGTGGGGAGGCAATGGAAATAGCTCCCTCATGACTGCAGAGTTGGCACTGGAAATCTAGAGCAGGTTATGGAACAACCAATGGATTTAGCAAAGGGTGACTATAATAAATTAATGTCCAAAAAAATCTCTTGTGGTTTCCTTGAGCAATTATCATGTTGCCTGGGGCTTCAGTCCCACAGTTTAAGTACCACTCGTGTAGTGGTTTGAATGATGGACTAGGACTTTGGGACACCAGGAGTGGAATATCTCCTTAGCAATGGAACCCCCATGGGCAACCTTGGACAATTTGCACACTCTCCGCTTAAAAGGAAAGTAATGACAAATCCCCTCTGAATAAATCTTGCCAAGAAAACTTTATGATAAATTTGCCTTTGGCAGAAACAACTTGAACATACACAACAACAACAACCAAATTTGAAGGAATTATCAGATCCTCTAGGCAAAGCTTTTCCTATCCATGTCCTCATCTCTGATCCCAAGGGTGTGCTTCCAACAATTGATAAGTTTCCAGATGGGAAGGAGTTTGGTCTGAGAGCCAGGGACAGTGGGAAGAACTTTTGTGAATTATAAATTACTCAATTTCTGCAGTAATTGCCATTTCCCTTGCGTCTATTAACTCCATGACTCTGAAGTCTGGCTATCTCAGACCCAGTCAGTTTCTGATTCACTGCTATGCCAAGCTGTCTTTCAGAAGTACCACATCAGTTCCTCCACAGTGAGTGGCTGCTGTGCAATGCATTGATAATACATTTTTTAAACTCATTCTTTCCTGCAAAGATCTTTGAAAAAACTCCAGAAACATAAGATGCTAATGCTCCATCATAGTTATCAGGCGCAACAGCTCCTTATTAAAGCTTGCTGCTTGCTTGATTAAAACTTTTTTTTTTTAAAAAAAGAAACTTGAAACAAACCCAGCAATAGCTTTTCCATAACTTTGATGGCAAGAAAATTGCAGCCTTTAGGAAACAGCTAAATGATGCTCAGTGTTTAAATGCAATAACGGGTCTGGAGCAGAGCAGCTTTTCAGAGAGTGAGGCCTTTTCTGCACTTTGTTTTTAAAGCGGGGCAGCGCATCCTCCAGCAAGGACGTTTGCACTTGGGGGCAAACTGGGTCCGGACTACTTTCTGTAGTTTCAGACTTCAGCCCGCTCCGGAACGACCAGAACTGATGATTCTCCGTGCTATTGAAAGACCGCTTAAAACAGGTCTTTCAATAGGCAAGGGAGCCCCAGTCCGTCACTGCACTCCTGTGTAGATCTGCAGGCTAGCACCAGCGCAAGGTTGCAGATCTTCCGAGGGCGGGCTTCTGGCTGGCGAGCTTCTCTGGTTAGTGGAGAGCGTCCACCAACCTGAAGCCTCCATTTTCGTCCCCGGAGCAGTGTGTAGCACGGGCACACACTGCTCCAGATCAGCGTGGATCATCAGAAGGAGCGCGCCAGTCTAGTGAGTAACAGACTGCCCCGTTTTCTTCCCAAAGTGTGAAAAAGCCCTGAGACTGCAGCTCCATATAACATGAGATGAGACTGCATGCCGTATGAAGACTAATCTGTTTATGTCTTGTTGCTCCCTTGACTTTGCTTCCTTATGCACCCCTCATCATGTCTGGAATGAATGGTGATGGCTTCTTATTAAAGTTGAGAATCACAGAATCATAGAGCTGGAATTGACCACAAGGGCCATCCAGTCCAACCTCATTCTGCATGCAGGGATACACCATCAAAGCATTCCCTGACAGATAGCCATCCAGACTCTTTAGAAAACTCCAAAGGAGGAGACTCCATCAAATCCCAAGGCTGTGCATTCCACTGTCAAACTACTCTTACCGTCAGACCAGCTCCCTAAGCCCTGGTGCAGCTTTGCTCACTGTTGGGGAGGGTATAGAACATCATCTTTCTTGTATTCCAATCACCAGCTGAATTTGACCTCTTTTGCCCAATCCGTGGCTGACTGTTAAGGCGGTCTGAGGTGGTATTTACATGGGTTTACAATAAGACTATGTATTCTTACTGAATATAGATCAGTTATGCAACTTTAGGCTATGAATCTGCTATTGCAATACTGAATATCAGACATTGGTTCTTTTTCTTTTTCCTTTCCTTTCCTTTCAGGTGTTGTCTGTTTTCATCTGTGTTGTCATCTGCCTTGGGTTCCACATCAGGTGAAAGGTAGGATATAAAACAGACAAATAAATGGAAGTTACCATGCTGGAAGAAGAACAACAATGAAATTTTGCAACCAGATTGAGAAAAATAATCATGGGATGAGAATACTGGTGGAGCTGGAGAAACAGAGCAGAATAAAAGCTGAGAGCTTTTTGATGCCCCTAATGGGAGGGTTGCGCTAAAGAGTTAGTGGAAAAAGTACATTTTTAAGAAGAGACACTGAGGAAGTAAGATAAGAGTGTCACATTGCAGAGCTATTGTGGGAGGCAGTTTGAGACATGAGGAAGACCAAATTTTCATTGATTTCTCTTTGAATAATCACTAAGGAAATGAAAGCTTATATGATAGCCATCTTTTAAATACCTGAAAAGATTTCCTGTAGAAGAGGGAAGAACTATGTTTTCTGATGCTCCAGAGACTAGGACATGAACCAATGAATACAAATTACTAGAAAAAAAAAAAGATTACACCAAAACATCAGGAAGAACTTCTTGAGAGTAAGAGCTGTTCAGTAGTGGGATAGACTGCCTGAGACAGTAGTAGTAATAGTAGAAGACTCTTTTTTGAAGGTCTTTTAACAAAGGTTGGGAATACTTTAGTTCTTTTATTTCTTCATGGCAGGGAGTTGAACTGGATGGCCTCTGAGGCTATATATTTCTGTTGTATGGTGCCAACATTGTTCTTTTTGGTATTAATTCAAGATTTTGATGTTCTTCCAGCAGGCAAGGTGATAATTTTATTCCTGTTCATTTTAAAGCTGAATTTCTCAAAATCTGCAAAGTCTGAATATGGGAGAAAGCAACTGATGCACCCATTTTTATCTAAAAGGCCCTTTAAAACCACTGCTATTCTAAGCTATCTGACCTTCTGGTGGTGTTAACTGTTTGTTCTTAGCTCTTTAATATTGTTTCATTTTATCATGTTGACTGTTGGTATTTCACTGTTAGATTTATTAGAACTGACTGTATTAGTGTCTTCTTTTCTTTTAAAATTAATGCATGGTGCCTTGGGAACGTTGCTTTATTGGAGTTTCATAAATGCAAATAATAAATAAACAAATGCATCATGTAGGGGAACAAATAAGCAAAACTCAAATGGAAATGACACTCTTTTTTTCCCCTACCAACAGGATGGAGTTATACCAATTTGCATCAACTGAAGATTTATCACAAATTCATTTCATTCACAGTCAGAAGGAATCTTGAATTGGGATGTGTGTGTGTGTGCAGGAAAGAGAGAGACGAGGTGCCCCATCATAGCCTGAGAATTGGTTTTGGCGTGCAGAAACAAACAAGAATGCTTCCTGCCACAGTCCAATATATTTTTGTCACTTTTCTGACAGGCAATTTTCTTCACTGAGTGAATATCCCAGACCTTTGCTAACCTCCAGGGGAATAAAAGACCTTATTTGTTTCGAGATGGCTGCTGTGGTTAAGCACACAGCAAGGTGCCTTGGGGTTTCAAGGCACAAAGGAGCTGAACCTGTAGGCCTTGTTCAAGCAAAAAAGGAGAAAAGTGAAAGGCAATGGGTATTAGCAATCGCAAGGCACCCCACAGTGGTTTGTCCTCCACTCAAATCAACAAATAAGGTTGGTTCTTACACCGTCTCTTCAGCTGTAAAGGGAACCCTCCCCACCTTTTTTGATAGCTACCGTCAGAACTTGGAAGTAACTAGCTAGAAGTAGTGGCTGAGCCCTTGCATCACTGGAGAACTGAGTTGCCAGATCTCAGGGCCTGGCCCTGAGTCTCCAGTTTTCATGGGTCATCTCTAGGTGGGAACAAGGGTGAAAATTCCCTGGTGTTGGGGGACTCAGCTCTAGGAAAGCACTGTGTATAAATCTCTAGCTCAGTTAGTGTAGTAGCAGATTGCTACAGTCTTGCAAGGCTTAATTGTTGCTGTAACTTGCAAAAAATCTCTGGGGAGATGTGGGGATGATGAATTTACTGAGTTATCTTCCCTCCCAGTCACTGTGGCAGCAGGGCTCTCCCTCTGCTCTGCTTGAATCTACCCGGCTAGAAATAATAGGCTACATTTAGGCCATTTCCTCACTAGACTGTTATAGCACTATGATTCCACTTTCAACATCCTATGGAATCCTGGGGTTTGCAGTTTTGGGAGGGGCCACCTGGCCTCTCTCAAAACTGCAAACTCTAGGATTCCATAGGATGTTGAAAGTGGAATAATAGCGCTATAACTGTCTAGTGAGGAAATGGCCTAAATGTTCCTCATTTCATCTCCTCTAAGTAAGTGAGAAAGAATATAGGAAGCCCCCACCCTTTGATGTCCCATTATCTGATGACTTGTTCCTAAGGACAAGTTCCATTAATTTAATGGGAGTTGTGCTCTTTCACCCGTTCTTCTTGCTTTACAGAGGCTTGCTTGGAACCACTTACGTTGCTTACAAAGCAAGCTGAGAGGGAGAGAAGGTGCAAGGTAATGTATCTGTCTACCTGTTTCTCTGTCTTGTCTGCTTATCTGTTCTATGTACACCAAAGACGTTTGAAAAAGATAAAAGACAGTTTAAAAGCAGACCAACAAATAGAAAGAACTAAATCAACAATGAAATACATAAAATAAGACGATGTACAGCAAGAAAAAAGCAATAATTCATCTGAAAAATAAAGAAACAAGTAAAAACGAAACACCAGCCGCCACTAAATCAACCACAAAAATACATAAAATAATCAAGAGGATGAACAGCTAAGCTAGAAAAAGGCAGTTATACAATAGAAAAGCAGAGACACAAATGCAAAAACAAAATGAAGCAAAACCATCCATCACTAAAATACACTGCTAAAACTTCTTTGAGGAAGAGCTAATGCAGCATTCCTTTTCTATAACGCTACGTTAAATCAAACCATTGTTTACTGAATAGTGGGAGGAAGGAAAATGATTTGGATGTCAGTATACGTCCTAGAAGAAAGATGCCCAGGGGGCCAAATCTACCTAGTAATTGCTCAGCAGTTCTGTCCTTAGTAAGTTAAGGAAAGTAGAACAACAAAATACATTTTGGAATAAACATTAGGACAGAACACCACCCATATTAGTTTATTGTTCTTCTACTTCAAAATTCCGTTTTGTTTTCCTTCTGAAGTTCAAATTTCCTCATTGGGAAAGTTGGGGACTTTCTCTGATATTGAACAAGGGGTTTGCATTTTTCATGCCTTTCTCTTTCTCTGACTGTATAAACTGACGCAATGGGGCAATTGTATATGAAGAATTCTGCCTTGTTGGGTTAAACTGGGTCACATTTCGGCCCTTGTTTTCTGTGGTTCCCATGGTCAGCCCAGATAGTTAAAAAAGCTCTCACTCCCGCAATAGTGGTGTGAAAATTGGAGAAACCCAAATTAATCAAAAGCAGAGGTGAAACCTACACAGATGACTTCCAGCTTAAGCAATCATAGATGATGAAAGACAGCACAGGAGAGTTAAAAGAGTACCACTATACCACTTCAATCTTGACTTATTTTGGAGTCAAATCAGGACTGAGCTTGGTTAATCATTGGATGGTGGACCGAAAGAGCATATGAGAAACTCCAGACTTCTTGCTGCTATTATTCACTGTCAGGTCAACTTTCACTTAGGGCAACTCTATGGATGGGAGACTTCCAAGATCTCTGGTCATCATTATTTGCAAATGCAAAGGTACATCATTAAATACAAATCTCAGAATCATCCATGCCATAGCATTTCCAGTTTTATGTGTGGTTATGAAAACCGGACAGTGAAGAAAGGGGGTGAAAAGAGAATCAGCTCATGTGAAATGTGGTTCTAGAAGAGAATTTTACAGGCACCATGGCTACAAAAAGAGAAATGAATGGGTCTGATATCCAGTTAAGCCTCTACTGTTCATAAGAAACAAAATGACTAAACAGATGCTACATACCATGAGATGATGTGACTCATGAGAAAAGATGATAATGCTAGATAAAGTCAATGGTAGTAGGAAAAGTGGAAAACCACAAGACAATTGACTAAATCAGGAAAACCATAGTCCCGAGTCTTGCTGCCATAGGGACCCTCCCTCTGGGCATCCTAATCTACCTGCCTGGCTCCACATGTGTGAAGTCACTGGGGATCTTGTTCAGTCATAAGAAAAAAAAAGGGGGGTCATCCTACTTGAAGATATATGGACTCTCCTGGAGGTGGGGGAGAAAGAAGGTGCAGGCAGTCATACTGGTGTTGCTCCCCCTCTGATGGTGTCACCTGTTACGGGCTGTACCCCCTGAACCTCTCCCAGTGATGCCAATACATAAAGTTATCAATTACTTATTTAAAATATCTAGAACTTGACTGATGCTAACTTTAACTCACATATCTCAGTCGTATTCCCAACTCTGAGACTCATATCTCTCACTTTCTCTCCTACACTCCTTGTTTCTCCAAGTCCTGCTCCTAAGTGTCCAGATGTCATAGAATCCTAGAGCTGGAAGAGACCCCAGGGGCCATACAGTCCAACCCCCTGCCATGCAAGAACATACATCAAAGCATTCCCAACAGATGGCCATCCAGCCTCTCCTTAAAAACCTCCGAAGAAGGAGACTCCACCACACTCCATTGAGGCAACCTATTCCCCTGCTGGACAGCTCTGACCGTCAGCAAGTTCTTCCCGAGGTTCAGGTGGAATCTCCTTTCCTGCAGCTTGAATCCATTGCTCCTTGTCCTAGTCTCTAGAGCAAGAGAAAACAAGCCCTCTCTCTCCTCGACATGATATCACTTCAAATATTTAAACACAGCTATCATGCCCCCTTGTAACCTTCTCTTCTGCAGGCTAAATATACCCAGCTCCCTAAGTCATTCCTCACAGGGCTTCATGGCTTCCAGACCCTTCACCATTGTGGTCACCCTCCTCTGGACATGTTCCAGCTTGTCCATATCCTTCTTGAATTGAGATGCCCAGAACTGGACACAGGATTCCAAATGATGCTTAACCAAAGCAGAATAGAGTGGTACCATTACCTCCCTCGATCTAGAAACCATACTCCTATTGATGCAATCAAGAATCATGTTGGCTTTCTTGGCTGCTGCATCACACTGCTGACTCATGTTCAGCTTGTGAACCACCAAGGCTCCTAGATCCTTTTCATACATACTGCTATCCAATATGTGTGGATCTAAAATCCATTGAAACATGCAGCCAATCACCAGTCACTCTCAGCATTCCATTCATTTACTCCTTCCTGACAGATCCTTATCTCATTACATATACTATACATGGCATCCATAACCACATTTTACCACAGTTTCTTTAGCAAACAACCAACTTTTTTTTTTTTTTTACAAATCACACACCACTGCATGTTTTTGTCCTTAAATGTCTGTTTCAACGGCTGTGTTAACACAGATGATGCTTCCTTGTGGCATATATAATGTGGGCAATTTTGTCATTACTCTTCTATTGCTGGAGATAATACAGCATATTTATTTTGCATCATTTTTTAAAAAACATTTTTAGATATACACACACTTTTAAATTACATTTGCTGTATTTTTGAGTCTTTAGAGCATAATAAAGAATATAGATATTGACAAGTTGGAACATGTCCAGAGGAGGGTGACCAAAACGGTAGAAGGCTAGGAAACCATGGAGCCCTATGAGGAGCGGCTTAGTTAGGTAAGTATGTTTGGCCTGTAGAAGAGAAGGTTAAGAGGCAACCTGATAGCTATGCTTAAATATGTGAAGGAATGTCATATGGAGGATGGAGCAAGCCTCCTTCCTCCTAGGATCCTCCTAGGATCCTGCTAGGATGGAGCAAGCCTCCATCCTCCAGGACACAGAGCAATTGTTTCAAATTTCAGGAAAAGAAATTCTATTAGGAAGGACTTCCTAAGGGTAAGAGCAGTTTGAGAGTAGAAAATCCTGCCTGGGAGTGTGGTGGAGTCTCATTCTTTGGAGGTTTTTCAACAGAGGCTGGATAGCCATCTGTCAGGAATGCTTTGACTGTGTATTCCTGTCTGGTAGAATGGGGTTGGACTGGATGGCCCACGTGATCTCTTCCAACTCTATGATTCTATAATTCTAAATGGACTAGAATCTGTTGAGCAGTCTGAATAGATCCAGCTAACAAAACATAAATTGGAGTTGACTTGCAGGTGAGTAACAAAAACTAGCATACATTAACATGCATGCTTGCTCCAAGCGCATATTCTATGTACTTTCCTTGTTTTCTCTTTTGTCTCCCCACCACTCTATTTCTTACCTTGTATTTTGCTTTTAAAACCCATTAAGAATTATGGAAACTAAACAGAACTTCATGTTATGTGGTAAAATCAAGGAAATTGAAGACAGAAATAGAGAAGAGGCAACCCAGCCTTCGGAAAACGCATGACTCCTGCATTAGAAACAAGAACATTTTTCCTTTCTCTCAATGTACATACTCTACAATTCCAATTAGTCCAAGGGTCAGCACAGCTGAGATGCTGGAGATTCATAATCAAATCTCCTGTCTCTTCACATTGTAGCAAAAGGAAAATAAAGACAAACAGGTACAGATGAGAAAATGTGCTGGTTATTTTCTCTTCTTGCTTTTGAATGTTTTTAGCCCTCAAGCACTTTCTATCCTCAGTATAAAGAAGTTTGGGGATTATGATAAATTCTTTAAAGAAAAGAACTGAAACAAATTTCTCCTCCAAAGGCACGGTTTTCAGTGCAGAGAGAACCAGACTGTCCCTATGTATCATAAAGTGGCTGAAGATGAGGAACCTTCCAATAAAAATGGAGGTAGAACTGAGGCTGTCATACTTTGGCCAGATCATAGAATCATAGAATCATAGAAATGTAGAGTTGGAAGAGACCACGGGGGCCATCCAGTCCAACCCCCTGCCATGCAGGAACACCCTCAAAGTACTCCTGACAGATGGCCATCCGGCCTCTGCTTAAAAACCTCCAAGGAAGGAGACGCCACCACACCTCGAGGCAGCAGATTCCACTGACGGACAGTCCTGACTGTCAGGAAGTTCTTCCTGAGGTTCAGGTGGAATCTCCTTTTCTTCAGCTTTCCTGCAGTTTGAATCCATTGCTCCTTGTCCTGGTCTCTGGAGCAGCAGAAAACAAGCCCTCTCCTTCCTCTACAAGGCATCCCTTCAAATATTTAAACATGGCTATCATGTCCCCTCTTAACCTTCTCTTCTGCAGACTAAACATCCCCAGCTCTCCAAGTCTATCCTCATAGGGCATGGCTTTCAGGCCTCTCACCATTTTGGTCACCCTCCTCTGGGCTTGCTCCAGCTTGACAAGACATGACTCATTTGAAAAGACAATTATGCTTGGTAAGAGAGCCAGCAAGTTATAATGGTTTGAGCATTGGGCTACAATCCTAAAGACCTGAGTTCAGTTCCCCACTCAGCCATGGAAACCCACTTGGTGACCATGAGTGCATCACACACTCTCAGTCCCAGAAAACCGTGTGACAGATCTGCCTTAGGTTCACCATGTCAAAAATGGCTTGAAGACCCCACCAAGGTAGGAGATGGTAGGAAGAGGAAGACCACATTACAGATGGGTAGACTCAATCAAGGAAGACATGTCCCTGAATCTGCAAGACCTGAGCAGAAAAGTGGAGGATAGGATGACTTGGGGTCATCATAAGTCAAAGTTGACTTAGCAGGAATTAAGAACAAGCAATGCTAACTTAGCACCGCTGTGATTGAATATATAGGGATTCAATCTATGAGCTAAGCACTCAAAATCCCTCAGCATAAATTGATAAGCCTGTCTGTTTTTGTTAACTTGTGATAGCCAGGGGTTAATGGGGTCTGCTTAGATTCACAATGTCCTTGAATACTTTCCGCAAGCCTTTCTCATGCTATTGTAATTTCCCCTTCCAGTGTCTCTTCTTCTTTCCATCATGGGGTAAAAGTGGCAGCTGATGACCTCTATGTCATTTCAGGTGTTAGGCCATTTCCGCACTAGACTGTCATAGTGCTATTACTTCACTTTCCACATTCTGTGGAATCCTGGGGTTTGCTGTTTAGGGAGGAACCACAAAAGTATGACAGTCTAGTGAAGAAATGGCCTTAGTCTGAACTGTAGAGGAGCTGGCTAAACTCCAGGTTCAGCCCTTTGAATAGCTTATTTAAAGTTCAGACCAAACCCCAGAGTGGCTTTGCATGAATATTGAGAGATGTCACTGTTTCGTGTTGGAATGGACAACTGTGTGCGATTAGGAACTGCGTTATGCCCCCAGGAGACCTTAGGGTATCAACACTTCCCTCCTAGAAAACCAAACAAATGTTTTTGTCCTCAAATGCACCCCAAAGTCCTCTAGCAGCGTGATGGCACCCCGGGGCCATCCAGAAAAGGCAAGTTTTAACAACAGGAAATGACCAGAAACCAGTTCCTGTTGACTGCCTGTTTACCAAAAGGCTCCTTCTCAGTTTAATTTGAGGAGGCTGATCTTGGAAGAAATGGGACTGGTGGAAGAAGGTTAAGGAATACCTGTGTGAGTGCCCTTCTTTCTCTAAGACACAGCTTGCCATAGGTTGGTTTGGCTTAAAAAATGAGAAGGAAAGAATGATTGCACTTTAATGTGCAGTTTGAGCCTCAGAAAAACACTGTGTATTATGGTGTGATTCTGCCCAGCCTGGAAAAGGATTCAGTCCACCCCTGCAGCTAGTGGAACCAATTCTCATTTTTTCAAAGTGCTTGCCAGTAGTTATTGTCCAGAGAAAGCTGTGGATCACAATTTGGACAAGTTAAAAATGTATTTGCCACGGGCTGCTACCTACCAAGAGCTCAGGGCCAAGCTATATAGGAGATGGATGTTCAGATCATCTTGGCATCCTTTTCACACATAAAAGTGGCTGTGGGATCCCAAATGGTCTTCAGACAATGGGGCTGGCAGTTTCTTTTTTTAAAGTTCACGCTTGGACATAGAGGCTGCGATTCTGTTTGAAACTCTTCCTGTGTACTTATGCTGAATACCCAGAAGGGTGAAAGGTTCACCTTTTCCCTTGGCAGTGCAACTGTAGCTGGAAATCTCCCAGGTCTGTCTTATGGCCAGTCAGTGGCCAATTGATTTCAGCACCTTGGCCAGTACCTCTAAAGATTGGATGAGATACTGGAGTGGACTCACCACCACATTGACATGGGAGGAACCAGCTGCCACTTGTTCTTACTCTCAAGTGTGGCTTATTTATGGCCCTTCCTTACTTATGCACTCTAATCAATGCACGGGGGATTTTATATATGTTTGCATTTGATGTGGCGAATGCACTGTGTAGTCAGGATGTCTTCCTGATAGGCTTCTGTAGGGATGTAGTTTTGTACGTTTTGTTCCTGCAGGCAACAATTTTACCATTTTCCTCCTGACTGCAAGAAAGTCAGCAAAAACAAAACAAAAAAGCCCCACACAATAAAAAAGCATAGATTTTTTTTTTTTTTTGCACAGAAAATGGCATTTCGTTCACAGAAAACAAATTTCCTGCAGAGAAAAGCAGCATTTTTGGGTTTTTTTCCTGCACAGAAAAACAGCATTTCCTGGTTATTCTCTTTACACGCTTTGTAAATTACAGACTATAATTTGCTGTAGTTTACACACTATGCTTTGTGAACAGAAATGTTATTTTCTGAGCAAAAAGCCTATATGGGCTTTGCACCCAGAATAAGCACAAACTGCTGAGTTGTTCACCTCTCTAGAATACTCCATGTCAGAATTTCATGATTCTTGAAAGATTACTTTTTTTCACTCCCCCGCCTCCTTTTTTTTTTTTTTTTTGATGTTTCTGAACAATCTTTCCACTTTTCGGGTCCTCTACTTCATAGTGGATCATGTTTAAACAGGAAGGAGAGACTTTCCAAAGCCCTTGAATTTTGATTCAAATGTCATGTGGGTGTAAGTTTGGACAGTTTAGGGGGCAGAGCCAGTCTTTTCTGTGTGCGTGTTCCTTGGTTAAATCACCACATCCAGTCACAGCAGTAGGTGAACCAACTGGTTAATATTCTGCCTTTAGTGTCAAACAAAGCAGTTGTGAATGGTGGCTGGTGGTTTCCATGTTGATGGAACAGTGAATGTGCTCCAGGTTTTAATCCTAACTTTAAAGAAGTCATCCAGGATCATGATCCTGAACTCCAAATACATTTAGCTCCTTAGATGTATGTATATGTGCCTTCTTGCTTTTACTTCTTTGGGCTACAATTCCCAGAAACCCATTGGTCATGCCAGAAGGGGGTTCACGGAAGCTGGAGTCCAAGTGAGATACTTTTTAATCTTGGAAATAGGTTCCTAACAGAAGATAATACAGGACATGATGTTCATTGTAGGGGCAGCAGCGTTGAAGTTGGACCATTTCAGTATCAGAAGTTAGGGATGGGGTGAATTGGGTCTGTTTCTAGCCCCTCTCACTTTTGTTCCTCTGTCCTCTACATCTTTTTCTGCATTAATCTACATTTTTTAAAAATCTGCATGGAAATTTGCATCTAAATATGCATTTTAGAATCTCTCTCTGTGTGTGTGTTTGTCTGTCTTCAAGTCAACATGGTAATGCAATGAATTTCACAGAGTTTTCTTGGGCAAGGAATATTCAAAGGTGGTTTTGCCAGCTTCTTCCTCTGAAATATAGCCCACTGCCCTGGTTCTTAACTTGGGGTCTATGGACCCCTGACAGAGGTCTGCAAAGCTTTGCTGCTGGACACCAGGTGCCACAACACGAATGTGGCAGTGGGAGGTGGATGGGTGCCAAAACTACTCTCTCATTTGCCTTCAAGTCACTTCTGACTTCTGGAAACCCTAAGACGAACTATCACGGGGTTGTTTTTGGCAAGGTTTGTTCAGAGGGGGTTTGCCTTTGCCCTCCTCTGAGGCTGAGAGAATATGACTTGTCCAAGGTCAGCCAGTGTCTAAGCAGGTATTTGAATCCTAGTCCCCAGAAGCCTTTAATAAAGGAAATAATAAATACTTGAATATTTCAATAAATATTTGAATATTTAAATCTAAATTAAATATTATATTATACATATTATATTTACAAGGTGTCCCTGGTAAAGAAAAGGTTAAGAACCACATGGTTATTCATTGGCATTCTCCAAATATATCCAAGTACTAACCAGGGCTGAACTTGCTTAGCTTCCAAGTTCTGATCTTACACCGTGATCTACCTTGGATAACTCCTTTAAATTTGAACTAAAACCCAACATGGATTGATGATCCCACTGACATGGAAGGTGCCAGTTCCTGGAGGATCCTGATCCTCTGCTTCCAGTCCTGGAACTTTCCCCCCTTTTCAAACAGTATCTTTGGAAAATAGGGTTCTGCTCATACAATACATGCACTGATTTTTAAAAACTTTAGTTTGGCTTACCTTGTTGTGGGGGGTTAAGGAGCTATATTCCCCATATTATTGGTTGGGGAAAGGTGGGTGGAGAGGAATCATCAACACCAACTTGTCCTCCCAGTTATTTCTAGGTGCATCTATTGTCATTTTTCACACAGATGTTCTTCTCCCCCTGCAAGTCTCCTCTGCAATTAAAGGTACCTGCAATTTTATAGTCACTCAAAATGCAAAGTCTGACAAGAATCCAGAGAGCTCAAGTGGAGGTGGTTGGAACATCCCTGAGTAAAGAGAAGAGGAGGAGGAAGGGGAGATGAAGAGAAGCCTAGATTCAGAATACCTTGTTGCAGGGAAGACTGAGCAAACATTTTAGGAAGGGATTTCTTTTTCGCTCCCTGTACTCCTCTCCCTCCAGCAATTTTTGTAAGCTAAGCTGTTACAAGGCCAGGAAGACATTTCTGGTCAAGGAGATCTCTTGGGGATTCATTTCTGGGACAATCTGAACCAGGGGCTGGAATGCCAGCTTTTTGGACTAGAACTCTCAGAATCTTCCATCCAGTGGGATGCCATACTGGATGGGAGATGCTCAAGTCACAGAGCAAAAATGAAACTGTTTCAAGCTCTGTTTTGGACCTGGTGAGACTCACATGATGCAAAGAAACTCTGACACTGCTGCCTTGACTCTTTGTCCACATTTCTCCATGAACATGAAGATAGAGGATGAATATAACATGGTATCATGTCAAGACAGTCAGCGTGGTATGTTTGGACTATGCGTTGGACTGTGACTTCATTCCTCATGCAACCAGCGTTGGACTATGACCTCATTCCCCATGCAGCTGTGGAAACCCACTGGGTGAACTTGGGCGGGTCACACACTGCCAGCCCCAGAAAAAGCCATGATAGGTTTGCCTTAAGGCTGCCATAAGTCAGAGGCAACTTGAAGACACAAAACAACAACAATAGACATCTTCTCCTATAGCTGTGTCATAATTTATCATGCACTCCTGATCATTCATTTCTGTTTGAGGGGTGGGCACAGTCCACAGTCTTTCTAGTGTAGCCCCATATCTGTGGAACTTCTCCTAAGTGATATATGTTTGGTTCCATCAACTCTTGCTTTAAATTGGGCTTTGAAATCCCGTTGGTTTTGCTCTGCTGTTTGTTAAAATACTGAACTGAATTTCTGGGTTTTGGAGGTTTATACTGCCTACAGTTTATAAAAAAAAAAATCACAAGCCTTCCATTTTAAAAATTTTCTCTCAAATTGTTTTAATGAGCTTTTTGAATATTCTACTACTGGGCTGGGAATCATTTTAAAACACTGCTTTAACTTACTGTGTTTTATTATATTTAGATGCAGTCATTTTATGTTTTACCTTTTTTTACATAAGTGACTTTGGCAGAACTTTTACCCTAAAAGCTGCCACAGGAAAATTCTAAATAAATAATACCCTTAGTATGGTTTTCAACACACAACAACAACAATTGCATCTAATGATCCTACAAGTGGGAAAAAATGGACCTATATTGCTAAGGTACACCTCATCAGAAAGTCTGTATCTCTCTATACGAGCCTATCCAAATTTAAAGATCCTCGGGGGAGGGATTCCTCTCAGCCCTGCCATCTTCATGAGTATGTTTGATGGGGGTTCGAGAGAAGGCCTTGAAAGTAGCTACTTATAGCTTCACTCAATATACAGGCACAAAACTTTCATACACCCACAGGTCTTTGGCTTTCTAGTCAAAGGTTTAATTCGTAGGTCTAGGCCACACCTTCTGACCCAACTGAAAAATTGTTTGGTTTTTCTTCTGTCTCTCCCTAGACCTCTGAAATGCTTATTCAGACTATTTCCCTTCCTGACTGAAGAGCTGCAACTTAAAACTCTGTATCACCTTCTGGAAATCTTACTGAAGGAATATGAAAAATCCAATTCAATGTGTCAGGGTCTGGGACATGGGTGATGAGGATTGTCAGATGCAGGCATTGGGGCTGGGACAGGGAACAGGCACTGGGTCAGGAGGCCAGGGGTCAAAATCCAGCAAGAGTCCAAGGTAACAGAGGTCTGGCCTGATATCAGGAGTCCAAGGGGCCAGAAGCAAAGGGCAGGTCCAAGGAACAGATCAAAGGCTGAGTCCAGCAAGAGTCCAAGGCATCAGTGGTCTGACCTGATATCAGGAGCCCAAGGGGCCAGAGGCAAGAGACAGGTCCAGGAAGCAG
This sequence comes from Iguana delicatissima, assembly GCA_948472985.1. Lineage (NCBI taxonomy): Eukaryota > Metazoa > Chordata > Lepidosauria > Squamata > Iguanidae > Iguana > Iguana delicatissima. The sequence goes on along the minus strand of CAOKZL010002074.1, from coordinate 94,062 downwards.
GCCAAAAGTCAGAGTCCAAGGGTCAGAAGTCAGCAAGGCCATGACCACAGAAGTGTCAGGAAAGTCCATGTTGTTGTGGCAAAGGCTGCAGAGAAAACCCTACCCTTATATAGCTGGCTCCTGGTGGCTCCAGCTGCTCTGCATCTGAGCAGCCAGCTGTGTCTGAGGTAGTACGCAGGATTCTGAGGAAAACTGTCAAGTCTCAGATTCTTGCAGGCAGAATCCTGCAAAGATTCAGTCAAGGACTCAGATCCTTACACAATGTGCATTATATATAGACCTTCTCCTCACAAACCTCAGCTCTTCTGTCTCACCAATGGGCTGGGTTTCTCTCACACAGAGCCACTTTGGTTACTTGGGAACCTGTTACTAGGGCTATCCTGCCATTCAGACTAGCCACACCCCCAGGCTCTGCCATACCTGTTCTGTCATGCAAGAATACACAATCAAAGCACTCCCAAAAGATGGCCATCCAGTCTTTCCTTAAAAACCAAAGAAGGAGACTCCACCACACTCCAAGGCAAAGTATTCTATTGTTAAACTGCTCTTACCATGAGAAATTTAGGTGGAATCTGTTCTCCTGTAGTTTGAAGCCATTGCTCTGTCTCTGGAGTAGCAGAAAACAAATTTGTTCCTTCTTCCATATGGCATCCTTTCCAATATCTAAACATGGCTATCATGTCACTTCTTAACTTTCTCTTCTTCAGGCTAAACTCAACTCCCTAAGCCACTGCTCATAGAGATCCACGGTTTCTAGGACTTTTTCCATTTTGGTTGCCTTCCTCTGGACAGCTGGACATGTTCCAGCTTGTCAGTATCCTTCTTGAATTGCAGTGCCCAGAACTAGACGCAGCAGGTGAGGTCTGACTGAACCAGAATAGCAGTGATGTATTTAAGTCTTTTACTCCAAGTCTCAAGTCAAGTCTCAAGTCTAGGAGCCAACTTTATACCCCAACCTATATTCCAGAATTTCTGGACAGAGTTGAATAAAGTCAGTTTTAACAATTGAAGCAGAGTCAGCCCTTCACATTTGCGATTTTGTCATCTGTAGCTTTGGAAGTGGGGAATAGAATCCTTCTTACTCTGCCTTCCTGAAGCTGGGGGATTTTTCAGAAGTGGGGAAATAGGATCCTTCTTACTCCCCAAAAAGTTTCAAAAGAAGAAAGGATCCTTCCTCCTCAAGCCTGTTGCCTAACACATTTGCTGTTCCCCTCTGAGATATGCACCCTGCAGTCTGGGGACGTGTCTTGCCTTCTGCTCTTAGGAAGAGTTTTAGAAGGCTCCTCCAATATACAGCAGGGTCAGGCTGCTAAGCAGACCTCAAACCCACCTCAAGTCCATTGCCTAACTTGTTTGCTGTTTGCCTCTGAGAAATGCACCCACACTTTGAGCTTGAGACAAATTGTTCTGTGACCAGTAGGCAAAAAGAGATGGAAGCATTGCTCAAAGCTGTAAGGCTTCTGGATGAATGTGTTCTGTTACTGAACCAAGGAAAGCAAGTCAGTCACTAAGAATATACAAGTCTCGAGTTGAGTCGAGTCAGTGGATCATTTATTGCTGAGTCGAGTCCGAGTTGAGTCACTGAAGTGAGTTAAGTCTGACTTGAGTCTGAGTCCATCAACTTGAGTCTACATCACTGCAGAATACAGTGCTAGTATTACTTCCCTTGACCAAGACACTATATCCATATTGATGCAGACTGGAATCTCATTGAATTTTTCATCTGCTACATCAGTAGTCAGAAGGAGTGTTGAACTCACTCTAAAATGATCTGGCAAAATTGGACCACCTCCTAGGTAATGAGCCTCCCCAGGAATGATCAGTCAGAAATGTACCAAATGATCAAGCACTAAGAGCGTGACTGTCATTGAGCCTTCCCAAGAGTAATAAAGGTTGTCTGCAATCTATCCTATGCATATTTACCTGAAAGTAAGCTATACTGAATATACAGAAGACATTTCTAACTACACACTGTTCTTTTAGGTGTCTCCATACTCAACGAGGCTTTAATAATAATGGATGAGGAAAAGCATTTATTTGCTTTCTGCCTGCAAGTATTATGGATGCATGTATGTATCTAAGTATGTATTTTATTTGTACCTTTCCTTTGTCCTGGCATGGGACTCAAAGTGACGTACAATCTTTTTAAAAAGATTATGCTAAAATCTTACCTACAAAAATAAAAAAAATTAAACAATTGTATTAAAGAAGGACACAGATAGAAGTTTGAAACTTGATTAAAATGGTGAGTCTTGGAGTGATCTAGCTCAAATTCAGAAGAGTGTGTCAGCATTTCTACATCCAGCCCTGACCCTACTATTAGGCAGGGTGAGGTGACTGCTTCAAGCTGCAGTTTTGGACCTAGAAGTTCAGCATCTTGGATTTCTCCTTGATGGTTTGGATTAAAAGACCCGAATAGATTTGGCTTGGAATGACATGGAAGCTACCAGCTGCCATAGTCAGGAAAAGGCAGCAAATCATTAGTGATTTGATGTGTTACAGCACTTTGAGTACCAAGAATGGAGAGAGAGGCTTATGAAATTTTCTACCTTCTGTGCTAAAATAATTTGGTTGGCCTTGGGTCCTACATACTTTGAAAGGTGTACATGGAAGTGATCTCCCCTTCAGGCAGCAAAATGTATTTTTTTGCGCTTTGTCATGTTCCATTAGGGGCCTCTTTCTGGCCCACAGAGTAGCAGAAACCATGTGGTTTTTCATTATACATCTCCATGGTGATATTGTGTCTGTGGAAGCCATTATCTCACTTTAACATGTATCTTGAGCCTTACTGCACTTTTCTCCTTTTAGTAATCATTTGGAACTTGCCATGAAGCAAAGGCCATGCTCTGATACCCTATTTTTCTGCTTAGATTTGCTACTTAAGGTTGATCTTGTGACATGGTCAGCCCACCTCAATACCCCAAAGGCACGAAATACTAACCAGTGTCAGAAACCAAGTCGAATCAGGCCTTATTAGTATGGAGAAGGAAGACCGCTAGGGAACAGCAGCTGCTGTAGGCTTTATTCAGAGGCTATATTCAGACACAGAGCTTGGATCCGGGATATTTGAAGGACCACATCTTCCTATATGATGCTACCCAAATTCTAAGATCTTTTGGGGTGGTGCTTTCTCTTGGCCACATTGCCTTCCTGGGCATGTTTGAAAGGAAAGGTCTTCTTAGGGGATGATTTCAGACTTTGGAAATGCCCAGGACAGCTGTGATGGAGACTGTTTGCTGTCCTTCTGCTAATAAGTGAAAACTTTTTTTTTTTGTTCCAATAGGATTTTAGGAATTGATTGTAGCAGGTTTTCAATGCTGTATTGTTTTGTTGCTTTTTGAAATATCCTTCCTTTTAACACACTTTTAAATGGTTTTGTTTCTATTGATGATTTAAAATTATTTTTTCAAATAACTTTTATAGATTTCTATTGATGCTTTTGTGTGATTTCAATGTTTTGCTTTTAATATTCTGTAGGTTGCCAATGTTGTTACAAAGGCAGGTTATGAATGTGTTGTGTCTTATTTAAACTGTAAGCCTGAGGACAGGGAACTGTCAAATTAATGGTTTGTATGCTTCCCTGGGAGACTTTTTGGCTGAAGAGTGGGATATAAATACTCTAAATAAATAAATAAAGATGTTGGAGTTATTTTGAATGCACATAACTACAATGGCGATATGTTTCCTTTTTTAACTAGAAAAGGATAAATTCATTTCCATGTTCCCAATGGCATACTGTTACTAATCCTGTTGCTAGGATGAAAAAAGAATAGATCTGGTCAGTAGGTCTTATGGAAAATCTGACCATGTATGTGCATGAATAATTTTTTAAAAAAGGATCTCCCACAAAATTAATTCTATGTAATCTGGGCCCCATTTATTAATTATTCTAACTATAGTAGCGGACAGTACTGCCCACCTGGGTCACACAATAATTTTTTTGAAAAGATTTATTTACAAATTGTTGTATATTGTAATTAATCTGGATGATACTGGCAAGTCGTGTGTTTTGCATATTTCTTGCTGTTTTATACATCTTGTGGTTCATTTTAAGTAAGATAAATTGAAAAAAAAACCTCACAATGGTGATATATGATATTATTGCTTCACAAAGGCCTGCAAGAGCAGGGTAACCTTATAGGATCTCTCCGCCTTTGTTTACTGGTACTAACAGAAGGACACCAGTTGGAGATTACAAAAATGTTTTATTGGGGGAAAAAATGACAATCACACACACAATATTCAAGCAGTCTCATGACCATACAAGGCTAACCGACGAAAAGGAAGGAAAATTGGATAGCAAGGAGTTGGGATAAGGTGAGCAATATTTACCTATCCTGAAGAGAAGATATACAGCCATGTGGCTCAGACTACTGGTCCAAGGGTAGCCCACAAACCAGAACCTGAGCAGCAGAGTGATGGCCAATGTCCAGACTACTATGAGTTGCCAGGCTCAAAGCCAAGGTTTAAATACCCCTTTTCTGCCCCGAAGGAGAAGGTGTTAATGGCTCTCTGGCAAAGCAAGCAATGGGGTCCAGAATGCACTAATGATCTTAGTGTAAGGTGACAAAGCATTGGTGGGAATCACAGTAGCTTCTTAATATCTGGGCAGATGATGAAACGGAGGAGAATTTTGGCAGGAAGAGAGAAAAGGTTGACGACCATTGGTAGCTCTATTGAGACAATTTTGGGTGCTATTGTCTTATAAGGTTGAGTTGTTGAGGGGATTACCACACGGTCCTAGGCACCAGACCTTTCTGGCTGATCCCTTGAACTTACGACCTGGCCATGCCCGGAGGTCCCATCTGACCCACTTTTGCATCTGTGCAGCCAGTTGTCTTTGCTAGCATGGGTTTTCAGCCATAATAGTATATGATTTATATTTTCTATGCCAATTAAATAATGTTCATTGCCAGTTATATCACAGAGTGGGGGTGTACAGCATAGAAACAGATGTTCAGAACCAAATTCAAATGGACCCACCACAGGAGCCCAAAATGGCCATCTTCTGCATACTGTCCAAAATACACAAATGAGGCAATACAGGAAGACCTATTGTGTCAAGCATTAGAACCCTGACTGTTGGGATATCTGGATATATGGAATACTACAAACTTGAATTTAATCATGATTGCAAACATTCACAGCAGTCTCAGTTCCCTGACTGGCTCCCATTCCTGATCGTTTCCATCCTCCAGGGACTATTCACATTCAGCTTTCAACCATTCCTCTTGTGAGGCTATTTTGTCTTCAGCTATTCTCTGCTCGGTCTGCAGCAATCCGTTTTCCATCCTTTGTTTAGCAACCTTCTGCACATTGGAAAACTTCTGTTAGCACAGACTCAGGACTGATCATCCAAGCCAAACAGTCAAAGGCTTTCTACTGTTAAGCTACTGATACAGCTAAGACTAAGTTGGGTATTCATTTTGAAAATTTTTCCATTGGCGGGAGGGAATCAGAAATTGGTGGGTGAGCATGTCAACAAAATGTTAAAAGGAGTGTCAGTTGTTTGGTAGTGGTGCCATTTGTCCTTTAAAACTCTCCTCATCCCATTTTTGTGAGCCTGGGTACTTTCTAGACTCTCTTCTCTTCTGAATTTTTTCATTGATAAGGAAGAATTGGTGCTCCTGAGAGTCTCCAGGAGCGGTGTTTCATTTGGGGCGGCCTAGAGACTAGGACAGGAAGCAATGGCTTCAAGCTACAGAAGAAGAGATTCCACTTAACCATAGGAAGAACTTCCTGATGGTAAGAGCTGTTCAACAGTGCAATATACTTTCTTGGAGTGTGGCGGAGTCTCCTTCTTTGGAGATTTTTAAACAGAAGATGGATGGCCATCTATCAGTGCTTTGATGATGTATTCCTGCATGGCAGAATGGGGTTGGATTGGATAGCCCTTTTGTTCTCTTCTAGCTCTATGATTCTGTGATTCTACATTGTATAGCAATAGCAGTTTGATGCTACTTCAGCTGCTATGGATTCTTGGGATTTGCAGTTTGGGGAAAAGGTACTTATTATTCTTCACTAGAAAACTCTAGTTTGTGGGAGTGGACTGGAGTTCTTTAGCAGAGAATTCCAGATATGCAACCAAATTACAGATCCCAGGGTACTATAGGAGGAAGTCCTAATAATTAGTGGCATAAAATGGCTATAAATGTGCAGTTTGAACACACCCTAGGAAACAAGGAATTCTATGTCTGCTTTTGTCCCAAAAGGTGGTTTATGAAACTAGAAGTAGACTTGTGGGTGATTCTATTGTTCCAGGTTTCCACAGAGGCTCAAAATATGCAGAATTCTCATGCAACTCAGAACAGATGAAGGAGGAGCATTTATAAAACTGAGTATGGATTTGCTGCCCCTTCAGTTAAAATTCCTCTAATTGGATTTTCCAGCAACTGGAAGTTGGCTGTTTGCCTACCTCTGTTTCAGAGTGAGAGGAGGAAGCATTGCCTTCAATCTGATTTGGTTTCAAGCTACCACTAGGGTATCACATGGCATCATCATAAAGCCAAATCAGAGTAAAGGCAGGGAATCACAATGAAGTCTATTCAGAGTGAGGGTTATGCTTTCTGTCATCACCCTTCAACCTTATAAGGCAAAAATGGTGTTCTATGGGAGTGTGATTGCTGGTGAATTTACTCCACCTGTTACTCCCTGTTTTTATTCCTCCTGAAAAATTGCCACACTGCTCCAGTAAAGTAAAATCCTATAAGTGAGGAAGTAACGGTGACAAGTGGAGGGAGGTTTCAGTTGTATATGTAAAATCTGGCTAATACCAGAAGAGCCCCGGTGGTGCAGGGGTTAAGTGCTGGTACTGCAGCCACAAGGATCCTGCAGGGCTCCAGGTTGACTCAACCTTCCATCCTTCTGTAGGTTGGTAAAATGAATACCCAGCTTGTTGGGTGCAATTAGCTATCGCATTGTAAACGACTTAGAGAGCACTTAGCTGATAAGCGGTATAAGAAATACACATGCTATTGCTATAGCTACTCTTCAAAGTAATCAATGGGAGCCATTTACAATGGCACAGTGAGACTGCAACACAAATGGGTTTTCAGAATCTTGGCAGGCTACAATATATGTCTGATGAATGGTGCTTGGCCTGGTGGATCACAAGTTACACATGGCTGATCTACTTCCTTCTAAAAAAATATGCAATTCCAGGCCGGTCACTCACTTCTCCAGCTGGCACTTGGAGGTACACAACTGAACCGTTAAGTCTTCTGATTTGGAAGCTATCTGTCTCTATTCACAGCTGCCAAATGGTACATAGATTACAATTTGGCTTTTATCTGGCAAAGGATATTAGCGATGATGATATTTTGCTAGATGCCAGGTGGCTGTACTAGCCTTGATATCAAACTTCCAAATTCTCTGCAATACATATATCAATAATTTTTAATTAGGCAATATTGCAGGTAGATTACTTATTCCAGCTACTGACATGGTCAGCATCTGATGCTTGAGAATACTGTAATTTTCAAAGGTTTTTCCGTCAATACAAAGCTCAAAACCTAGATAGTAGGTAATAAGTTGCAAAAAGGGACTGAGATCCTACATCATCCTTCTGTGGTGTAAATCTATACCCACAGAGTAATACAGTCTTTGAACTACATTACCCTCTGCCGACATTGCAAATTGGGTGGTCTGTGCTCAGTGTGGAATATGTATTTGAAGTGTTTTAAATGTTTTAATGTCAATACTTTACAAATAGTGTTTTAATTGTATACATAGGTTAGTGATTTCTAAAAAACTTTTGTACTCTATATCATCTTAGATGTTCCATTTTAATTTATATGGTAAGCCACTTTGAGTGCCATTGGGGAGAATGCAGAATATAAATCAAATAAATAAATAAGCAATACAATGAATAGCACACCTGCCAATTTGCCTGGTGGTTGTCCCACAGTGCAATGGGGAATGCAGAGATGCTGGTTCTGCACCCCCAGCGATACAGGTGGCACACTGAAAGCGCTGGTGAACAGTCATGCACCATCCAAAAATGTGCAACTGCATACTTGGAATCCTATTGTTCCTTTTAACTAGGCCAAAGCCATTGACTTAATTATTACATTGTAAATCAACACATAGGTAAATCCTAGTCATTTAATGGTTCTCCTCTAGTTGGGACTGTCAATAGGATTAGTACTGTGCAAAATGGTCATAGGTGTGGAACTCCTCTTATGAAACCGTGAACTGAATATGTCTGTTCAGCACCAGCCAAACAGTACCAAAATAAGGAAACATAAAGAAGTTTTGGTACCAACATGATTCTGACTGATATTTGGCTGTTAACAAAAATCTTTGTTGCATACTATTAAAAGCTAAAACCATGGGCCTGAATCCCATTGTTAGTCCTTGCTAAAGGAAACCCTTTGAATCAATGCATTGACTCACCATCCAACAACTGAGTTAATGACTTAATGAGCCTCACTAGAACTAACTAATAAGAATCAGGGCATTTATTTTTGATTTTAAGAACATACAAATAGGCATGGTGCTTCAGATCAAAAGCTTAGCTATTCTAGGATAGTTTTCCAAGAAAAGCCAATCAGATGGCTACAAGGAGCCCACACGCCAGGCACAAACATGCAGACACCTTCCCATTCTTGTTGCTCGGAAGGTAATACCTGTCTAATCTGTCTAATCTCTTTTTAAGAGCAGCTATATGGTGTCCATTCTTTCATCTTGTGGTTGTAGATTTCACAATTTGACTACCTGTTGTTTGAAGAATTATCTTACTTTTTACTCCAGAATTTCTTGTATCATTCAGCTTCAGTGGATGATTGCAGAATCATAGAGTTGGAAGAGACTTTAGTGGCAATCTTGTTCAGCCACCTTGCATGCAGTAATACATAACTAAAGCACTCCCTTAGAAATGGTCATTCAACCTCTGTTTAAAGACCTCCAAAGAAGGAGAGTCCACCATTGTCTAAGGCACTCTGTTCTACCATCAAACATCTCTTACAGTCAAAAACTTCTTCCTATTGTTTAGGTGGAATCTCTTTTCAAGTAATTTGAATTTATTGGTTTATGATTTAGTCTCTGATCCCAGGGTTCTTTCAAGGGAGATAGAAAACCACGATACTTTGAAAAGCAAACAATTTGATGTAGGGCCAACCCAAGAAAGCAGGCACCTGAGGGAAAGTAGGCAATTCATTCTTCATGAGTCAAGATGCACAGGACCCAAAGCCAACCAAGTTATTCTGGTACATGTAATTTGAAATACCATCTTTGTAATAACTTTCCTTGTGGTACATGAGGGATAAACTCACCTTGTGACTATTGCATTGAGTGGGAAATTTGGACTCAGTGGCTGATGAGGCCCTTCCAATTCTTTGATTCTATGATTCCAGCATGAGGAATCCCTCATGCTGGATCCCCTCCAACATGATTGGAATCCCTCCAATCACAGGAGGAAGGATCTACCACTCCAGAAGACAGCCATTTCCCAGAGCCTGAATAAGTAAAAGCAGATACAGCCACTAAAGAGTCTCTGGAGAATGAGTCTCCACTTCATCCAAAGCAGATGGATGCTGAGAGACTTCTCCTTTTCGACAACAATGACAAGCCAAAAAGTAACAGAGGTGGAGCCAACATTTCGTGCATTGGCTGAAATATGAGATACCAAACAATTAGCCACTTGGTTGTCAAGATCAGGCAACTATACATCTCCCACCAGCCGAGGGGAATCTTTATTTCAGACAACTGATGGACAACCTCTCAAGTTATTTGGCTTCCATGAATTCCTTACCCCAGTCTTCCCCAAACTCTGGTCTTCCAGATGTTTTGGAATTCATCTCTCAGAATCCTGATCATTTGTCCAGGCAGCTGGGAATTCTGGGAGTTGAAGTCCAAAACAACGAGAGGACTAGAGTTTGGGAATCACCCCCTTACCCCTTAGCCTGGCTGTAAGCTATACAACATTTTTCTACTTCCTTGACTTTGTAGCTCTCTTCATTCTGACTCAGCCCTACCAGAGGCTGATTTCACCAGCATCTGTGACTTCTAAGCACAGAGCAATCTCTTCTTGGAAGTAAAAACACAGCAACAAATTAAAACATAAAAATTTGTCACCCTTCCTTGACAACTGAGTTTTGTTCCTGGATGTGGTCACCACTCTGCCTAATGGCAGGGCCAATCCTGATCTGCTACATTTGGATACAAAGGAGAAACTACCCTTCATAACGTCCCCATCAAAGATAAAACAAAAAGTTAGTGGAGCTGTACTTCTCAGCACAAAGCTGGACCCACCAACAATCTCAGTTCCCAAGTTTTTGCTTGTCAGCCCACAATTAATCTCTGGGAGTGGGTGAATTTTTCATTTGCAATCTAAATGTGATTGCTCTTCTTCATTTCTTAAAGGTTGTCAGCTTTCAACATAAACACAAGGTGTGGTGCACATCAGACCTACTGGAAAGGACTCCTTGTTTGCCTGGACTTGCAGAATGCCACCAAGTATGCACCAAGCTGCCTGTTGAATCACTGGCGTTCTTTGCCTCCTGCGAAGCAGTGTGGATAATCCAGCAGGCCAAATGATTCATTGCACGAGATCATCTGCGAGGGAAGGATGCCTTAGGAGCCAGCAAGTCGCTCCAAGGATGACAGCTTGAAGCTGGGAGAAAGCCTCTGTGTGTATTTATTATTTAGAAAGGTGTTTGTGTGATCTCTCCTCAATCCCTTTCAGAAATCCAAATTAGCTAATGAATGTCATTGAGAGGTGACTTTCCCCACCATGTTGTTAGGCTCCCCTGTGGTGTCTTTTCATCATTTTAATTAAGTGAGGAATGCCAGTGTTGACATTATGGAGGTGTAGCTTCTCCCTTTCATTCCATACCAAGATTAACTTGGGACATTTAAGGAGAATAAAGGAGGAATGGGAAAAAAAAGCAATAATAACAGAAATGAAACATGCTGTTCATTTTTTCAGTTGGAAGACATGGACTTAGCTTCAAATAGTGCCACAGTCAGACTTTCCAATCTCACAAATGCCCATCAAACACTCCTTATTTATACCCTCTGGATGAGATCCTACATCAAGGTTATGTGTAGCATAAATCTCTCCATTACTTGTGCTATCTAACCGATGGCAGCCTATGGCCCCCATGTCAGTGGGACAGTGAATCCACTCCAGGTTTTGGATGGATTTAAAGGAGCCATCTAAGGTTTTAAATCCATTTTGGGGTTAGGATTCAGGACCTTGGAGAACATCATTAAAACTATATAGAACCCAGAGTGGATTCATAACCCCAGTCATGCACAACAGCACTCTGTGCAGAAGTCCAAGTCCACAACTGAAATGTGGATGTTCTGAATTAAACAAAAATGTCCAACCAGTTCTGTAGGGGAATTTATGCATAAAACATGTAAAAGACTTTGGCCATTTTCAGCACTAGTTTCTCTGCTAGAACCAGAAGTTCTTGTCTCGCAGTGGTGGCTGATAACTCCCATCTCAGCCAGATGCTCAAGCTGTTCTGGATTTTAGCCCAAACTTTAAAGCAATCCAAACTTTAGTCCCAAACTTTAGATCTACTATCAAAAGCACTGAATCCTACTCCTCAAAACAGGTCCAGCAACTTGAATGGCTCCTTTCAAGTTCAGACTAAAATCTAGAGCAGAATCAATGTTCTGTTGAGACAGAAGACACCAGCCACTGTTGGAAAATTATAGAACAATGATTGATTCATACCCCTGCAGGAATGCAGGAACAGTGTGTGTGTGTATTTATTTCTAGTAAATTGTGATGTATGTAGCCAAAATTGGTACCTCTGAAATATAGGGTTTTTTTGCAGATTCAAAATACTTTTATTTGGTAGATTTGTAATACTCTTTGCATAATTTTAAACTATATGCAAAGATTACTGTGTGGTCATGCTATTACAGCTTTCCATCCCAATGCCCTTTATCCAATGTATAACATGCTGAATTCCTCCCTCATTCATTTTTCCAACGGCACATCTACCAGCTTCCCAGCTGCACTTTTCTCCCTCTCTGGCTGCACCTTTTGTGTCAAATTGCATGGAGAAAAAAACCGCACACACCTTCAAATGCCTTGCTGCCATGAACTTGGTCATTGCTACTGATGAATTCACCCAGCCTGAATTCTGTCTTGTCTGGACTTCTTTGGAAATTTCCTCACTGCTCCAGTTTAAGGGATTAGACTGGCCAACTTTGCTGGTCATCTAGCTTTGGGCAGGTACTGCCAATCAATGTTGGTTCCAGTCCTGACTGGTCTACATTGGATTTCCAGTTTCTCTTCTGGTACGTGTAAAATATGCACAAGGGAGCTGGCTTTCTGCAATTGTATTCTTAGCTGGATAGGTCACTGGGCCTTTAAAGTGGTCCGTGATTCCCTAGCCTGACCTAATGGGTGCACAGCCCCATCAGACTATCAGTGATGGTAATAAGAGACCAGTGATTTGGGGGAGGAAGATGTGGTTGAGATGCTTAAATCCTTCTTCTTTCTTCCAAAGTGCAAATTGGACAACCACTCTTTATTTGACAGGCAAGGGGTATGGAGGAATGAAGGCCAGGCTGTCTTGAACCACAGCATCCAGTTAGCTAGCTGGGGGATTCTGGGCTTTGTAGTCAAACACAGATTGGAGGATGCGAACTTGAAAAAGCTAAAGAGAGCAAGAAGCTTCCTACCTTAGAACATTTTAATGTGATTTTTATCCATTTTTTTTTATCCATCGCTCCAAGCACTCTTGTTTAGAAAGGTGGCTGAGGAATGTTTAAATATATAAAATTACGGTTCATATCTAGGACAGAGCCTTGCTACATTGTTAGGGACAGGAGTTTTTTCCCCCATTCTTATAAAGAAAGAAACATGAGACTTCTGTTTGGAGGAGAGGAAAACAATACATTTCTAATGTGTTTTGCTGTGGTATGACTCACTCGACTGATGTTACGTGGCGTTGAAGACCAGGGCTTCAAAGCATACTTCAGCTGCAAAAGATTACATTTCTGTATTTATGAATCCGTATCACTAAGCCAGATTTCCAGACTATAAGCCACACAGCCTTCAGAGAGCTGGAAACTTCTTGCTCAAAATGTTTTCTCCGTCCCAATCCAGCCCCAATGTTAGCTCCTGTTAATGTCCAATTGCCATTATGGATAAGTGGTTACAGTCAGCTCTTGCACATTTACAAACAAGGCTAGTGTTAATTAAATTTAGATAGTTGCTCACAATAATGGGATTTTAAGGGTCAAATGCTCTATTTAAACAAATAAACTTCAGGGAATTAATTATGCATGCACCCACAGGTTTCTTTCCCTCCTCTAGTTCAAGCTCTCTCTGAGCAAAAGGTCTAAACTCAGTTCAGTCTAAATTCAGTTATTGGCTGGAATCCTGTATAGGAGATGTATATGAGTAAATACTACAGTTATAATACTGAACTGAGGTACGGTCGTTCTATGGCTAAAATCCTGGAGGTGTCTTATGCATGCATGCATTCCCATATAGCAGAGTTTTCCGAACTTTTCATGTTGATGATGCACTTTTTAGACATGCATCATTTTGCGACACAGTAATTCAGTTTTACTAGCAAACTGGAGGTTAAACTAACCGTTAAAACTAACCGCTTATTAGAGATATGGGCACCTACATAAATTGTAATAATGAAATGTATGGGGACACAACGTATCTCATGAAAACCTTTCATTTATATTTGTTAAAATATATGATTTATATTTTATATATTTTATAAATATATTTTATTTTAGTTTAGTTTAGTTTATGTTTATGTTTATATTTATATTTATATAGAGGCTGGGCCCTCCTGAAACTGCAAACCCCAGGATTCCATAGGATGTTGAAAGTGGAATAATCGCGCTATAAGAGTGTAGTGCGGAAATGGCCTTAGAGGGGCCAAGAAATGAAAGTTTCTCACTAAAGGAGTGCACCTTTCTTTCCCTTCCCCTTGGAGCCCAGACCGGCTGCATTGACATTGACTGAACTGGATCAGGCCTCCCTTCGTTCCCTAGAGGTAAACAGCAGCTGTAGCAGCAGGAAGTTTTTGATGGTTGCCAAGGGAGAGTTTTTTGAGAGGGGTACAAACAGGTGACATGGGGAAGCATCCTGCTTGTGATGTATTAGCACATAAGTGTGGTCTGTGTACACATATCTCTCTCTCTGGGCAGAGCACCGAGGGTCGTTCTCTAGCCTGTTTCACCCCATCGCAAACCTCTCCCCTGATCACTGTCAGATCTCCCAAATGAGCTGCTCTTCCTGCTGCTTCCCTATAGGGAGGGAAAGGAGAGGGGAGCCAATTCAGATGGTGAAGATGCAGCTGGCCTGGTTCTAAGGGGAAGGAAAAGGGGAGTATAAACAAATTGCTGCCCCAGGTGCCTTGTATGTCTGACCTGCTCAGTCTGCTTCTCCAACTGTTATATCATATCACTTTGTTCATTGTGTATGTGAATTGTTTGTAATGTTTTGATTCATTGCAGCTTGTCTCGTAACATTTTTGGTCCAATAATTTATTTTTCTGCTTGGATTGTTTGGACGTACCATCTCAATTACTATCAATATATACTCACTGTAAATTTATTTTTCTGTTTGGATCATTTGGAAGTGCCATCTCAATTATTAGCAATATAGAGTCATTGTAGTATCGCTGATACAGCAGTATTGTTGCATATATATGGCGATAAATGTGAACACATATTGCTATAACGACTTGATCAACTCATGCATGTATATTCATTTACAAGAAGGATTTAGACATTTTGCTAGTTATATGTTTAATATTTTAATTAGACTACCTGATTGCTAATCAGACAAATTTAATGAACCAGTTCAGGGACATTCCTGTTAGTTTTGGCATCTCTAGGTGTTAGTACATTGAACCATGGAATCATAGATCTGGAAGAAATCCCAATGGTTACCTTTTCGAGCCCCTCTCAGCATAGGAGTCCACCACTAAAAGAATTTCTGACAGGTGGCCATCTAACCCCTGTTTAGACTTCTCCAATGAGGGAGAGCATACTATCTTGAGAGGTAGTCCATTCCATTGTTGAACTGCTCTTAAAAGTCAGGATCAGATTTTGTTCACTGTTTTATGTTTTGCTGTCATTATGGGCCTTCAGATCATTTCTGATCTACAGCAACCCTAAGATGAACCTATCACAGGGTTTTCTTGGCGAGATTTGCTTAGAGGGGGTTTGCTATTGTCTTCCTCTGAGGGTGAGTGTGTGTGACTTGCCCAAGGTCACCCAGCGGGTTTCCATGGCTGAGTGGGCATTCAAATCCCATTCTCCCAGTATCCTCATCCAACGTTCAAATCACTAAGGCATTTCTCATTTTCAAGTTCGCTAAATCCGTACAAAACAATTTCATTCTACAGGACAGCCTTCCAGACAGAGTTATCCTATCACTTTTTACTCATGTTTTGACAGGCAGTGTGATAATGGGAGGTTCCCATTATCCAGATAACAGAGCTGAAGGGAGATAGTTCTCCCTCCAGGCATACTGAGGGTAAATGAATGCTGGGTTCGGTTACATTTTATTGGGGGTCACAGGTCACAAGAGATAGTTGCCCAGTCAGGGGGAGAAAGTTGAGAACCTTTGAGATGCTTCAGTCCAGAAATTTTAAAAACCATCAGGAGACCACAAGGGAAGGGAAAACTAAGAGAAGAACAAAGACATCAACCAGAGGAGGCATATCGCTGGTTGCAGGTAGGCTAAGCTAGGTCTTGTCTCCTGGCTCTGCCTCTGCACACCATCTCAGAACCTGATCAATGATGTGAGCAGCTAGGCTGTTTCTTAGATAGTTGCGTTAGGATTTCTGTTCTTGTGAAAGCTCTGGCTGATAAGAGGTACTATCTGTAACTTGTAACTTCTAAGCACACCTGGGGGTGAAGAAGCCTCCAATGTATAGTGATATCTTCTGTTATTTACATTGCCTGTTCTTAGAATAAATGCTTTTCTTTAAAAAACTTCCTGCACTCTCCATTCCCATGTATTTGGTGGTGACACACGTAGTTAGGATTCCTCTTTCCCAGAAGGGGTGGGAGGAGGAAAGGGATCTCTAAGCTTAGAGAGTGTTGGCTGTCTTGTGGCATCTCACTGTGCTACTAAGACAGGGATTTAATTCAGTGGATGGTGGAAGCACGGCTGCTTCATAGCCCTGCAACTCTTTGTTACGGTTTTATTTACTTTCAAACAGACTGAGCAGGCTTGAAATCAGAGAACGCCTTCAAACAATACTGTTCTTCCTGGGAGAGGGACACAGGGACACCCTCGACATGCAGTGCCCAACAATGTGCTTAAAGTAACAAGGGCTGGGCAATTGCAGGGCGTGTTGGGGGGCTGCACTTATGCTTCTACCATGACTGGGATTGATATAATGTAATATAAAGTGAAATGATATCCCTTCCTGGTTTCCTTTTTGGCTGTTTTTTGTGTGTGTTGGGTTGTGTATATTGTAGAGATCTTGTGGATCAATGGAGTCAAAGCTGCTTCATTTGCTGCTTTGAGCTAATTTTGGGCATTTTTTTTTAAATCTAAAATTTCCATTTTTTTAAAATGGGGTTTGTGGGCCTTTGGAGGGGTTGCCTGGACTTCAAAAAGAGACCCACAGCTATGCTTCACTTATCCCCGATGTAACATATAGTTTTGGGATACAGGGGAGGTATCCCAAATTTCCAGTCAGAGGGATTGAGACTGTGGCTGGCCCAAGATATTTTACAGCCTGAGCCAAAGAGAGTGTCAACCCCACATATTTTTAGCAGTTGAATACCACTGTGACTGTCAGAGCTGCATCCTATTCTTGGGATGTATATTTTCATGAGGTACTTAGTAGAGAATTCTAATTGGCTCACATTCCAGGATTCTGCAGGAACCATGAAAGTTAAAGTGGAATCAAACACCTGTTAACTGAATAATGTGGATGTACCCCAAAGGGAAATTAACTCCCTATTCACCCAAGTCAAGTTGAACTGTAGTCAAGGCCAACAAAGTTATTTTAGCATCTGATTCAGGAAAGCAACAAGCTGTTGTTCCCTTACGTGGCCTTAAAAACACATCAATAAAACATTAAATAAGGAACAACTGGCTGACCTTTCATGACACCCCAAAACAGTGGCCTCAGGCAGCCAACTCAAACTAATGGTAAGGTCAGCTCTGAATCACCAGTGGTTTTCTTTGTGTCTCATCTTTCTACTGTTAAGCAGGAATTAATACCTCCCACTGGAAGGATAAGAAGAAATTTAGCAGAGATGTGGTTGTCAAACTTCAGTGTACTAAGTGATTCACTGGGGTTGTAGAAATAGTCACTAGGCATTCCTCATATCATGGGGAGACAATAAGCAGGCGCTTTAGCAGATAATGCAATCAGTTGCACAATAAATATGCAACAGAAAGGTGTGCAGGGCAACCATCATGTAAGTACATGAGTGTAGATTTATATTTTGCAAGCATAATGTAGCATCTCAACAATTATTTCAGCCTGTCAAAGACTGGGCTGAAATGAACAAGGGCCTTTAATTAAACATGCAGGCATACTGAGGGCACCCTCAAGGTGTGCATCTCAGGATTATTTATTTTTCAAAATTCATTCATTAATTGATATTAAGGAGGCTGTAAATTTGCAGCCTGTAGTCCCAACTTCAGTCACTAGGTGGCTCTGTTATCAGCACAAAGGTTAGCAATCAGGAGAGTTTGAAGTTGGAGGAGTGGTCTGATGGACAGTGTTATAGGACTCCCCCCTCTCTCTGTTCTGAGGCAGCCTCCTCCAAGACGTGGAATGGGTAGAACTTCTCCCTCATGGGGCTATAGGACTGCACCATGAGGTGGTATGCATAGAGGGGTGCTGCCAGCCATGGCTTTACTCAGACAGAGAGGGTACATTGTGTCCACCTCTGACAGCAGTGTAACATTGTTTGACCTCAAGTGAAGTTTATCAATGTGCATAAAAAGTCTACACTAACCTATAAGCTAGGTTCTTTCATGAGTCCATAGTAAGAAAAATTGAGTCGTGTCTATCTGTGAGAGCCATAGCTACGAAACTATGAGCCCTAGACCCCTGAAAGTTGAGATACGTGCTAAGGGGGCCCTGATCAATTTCATTTAATTAAACAGGTCCATATATTTGAAGCCTGTAGCCACAAATGTCTCTAGTTCTTAACAGATGAGTCACTTTTCTTGATAGAGCCAGAGTGGCATCGTGGTTTAAGTGTTGGACAACAGCTCTGGAGACCAGGGTTCAGTTCCCTGTTTGGCCATGGAAACCCAGTGGTTGACCTTGGGTGCATCACAGACTTTCAGTGTCCAGAAAACCTTGTGATAGGTTCATCTTAGAATCACCACAAGTTGGAAATGACTTGAAGACACATAACAACAACAACTTTGCTTGAAGGCTGTAGTACATCGAGTTCAGGGATTGGAGAAGATACCTTTTGGACATGGCAAGAGGCTTCTTGCAGTTGTCATCTGGAAAGGTAACATTTCTAAAATCTGTCCTAAGGGCTATTTTAGTCCCTACAAAGATGAATGCTTTTGCTAGTACACTTATATAATGCTCACAATTTCCCCTCCTTCTTCCTTGTCAGGCTAAAACAGTTAGATTATTTACCCAAACAATACTGTTGATTATTTTAATTACTGTTGTTGAATTTAACCGTCATGTCATCTTCCTGATATTGTCTTTCATCCTCTTTGGTATTTGTACTGTATGGTGATCTGATGAGTTTGCTTTGCTTTGTTTTATTTTTCCAAAATGTAATACTGCATTGTAAATTTGTTCTTGTTTAAATGGAAAGGCCCAGGATAAACAGCTTAAATAAATAAATCTCCAGCAGAATTGTGTTTTTCCTGTCTTATCAAACAGATAGTTCAGTTTTTCAACAGCTTTGTTAGTTGTTTTCCTAGCCTTGCAGATCGCACACTTGGATTTTTTTTTAAGTGTGATGACTGCACATTCTATGTGTGTCCGGTACATTTTGAAAACCATATTAATGGTATTATTTATTTTAAATTTTCTGTGTCAGCTTTTAGGGTAAAAATTCTGCCAAAGCCACTTATGTAAAAAAAGGGTAAAACATAAAATGACTGCATCCCAATCTAATAAAACAAAGTTAGGTTAAAAAGCAGCATTTTAAAATAATTCCCAGGCTAGTAGCAGAACATTCGAAAAGCTCAGTAAAACTACTGAAGAGAAAAAAATAAATAAAATGGAAGCAGTGTGACATTTTTTTGTTTTATAAACAGTAAGCAGTGTAAACCTCCAAAACCCACACATTCAGTTCAGCATTTTAACAAAGAGCAGATCAAAACCAATGGGATTTCAAGGGCCAATTTAAAGCAAGAGTTGATGGAACCAAACATCTATCACTTAGGAGAGAGTTCTAGAGATATGCAGCTATCTTTCCACCACTCAAACACAGATGAAAGATCTGGAATGAACAATGAATCACAACCTATTATATAAAACTCAAAGTTTGTGTGTTTGTTTGTTTGTGTCAGGTGAAGACCTCATATGATTGGCTGTGTGAGGCGAAGACCTCATATGGCTGCCTGAGAAGATTCTATGGAATCCTGAGGTTGGCAGTTTAGGGAAGGGCCTTTAGAATTCTCAGCCAGAGAGCTCTTTGGCCTGGCCGGTTGCTATGGAGATGAGGCCTAGCAGCAAGGAGGAGGGCAGTGTATTCTTTCAGGAACTCAACCTCTGTATGTTAATAACTCTGAATACAGATTGGATTGGGGAATATGGGGAAAAATTGCAGGTACTGAACAAGACAATTTGGGGAATTAGAGACACAGGATCTCAAATCTTTCTTACAAGTAATACCTATGAGAAAATAAAATCCCAGGCAATGCTGGGTATATACGATAGTACAGCTATAGGAGACAATATCTATCAAGGAACTCTGATGTACATACAGCTCCATATAGACCACCGTTTTGTTTATATGTAACATTCTATTCATTGAACTCAGCCCAAGCTGAGGGTAAACCATAGAGCAGAAGAAGGAAAGGCAAAAGATTTAGACCTATTTGTGGCCCCAAGGATGTTTCTTGAGGTCCTCTACCTGTCTACGGTTTCATGACTATCCTTTTCTGGGCCAAAAGTGGATGAACTGCCACACCTAAAAACCTCCAGGAATGGTGTTTCACCACCTGAATAAGTTATAGATCCTTCTGTCATGTCCCATCCCAGGACCCTGATAGGACCATTCCCAACAGCCAGAAAATGGAGGCCATTTCCGCACTAGACTGTTATAGCGCTATCATTCCACTTTCAACATCCTATGGAACCCTGGGGCTTGCAGTTCAGGCAGGGGCCAGCTGGCCCCTCCCTGAACTGCAAACCCCAGGATTCCATAGGATGTTGAAAGTGGAATTATAGCCCTATAATAGTCTAGTGCGGAAATGGCTGGAAACATGAATGAGACAATACTTACTGCAGCCAGTGTAGGTGGAAAAGGGAGAGCCCAAGAGACTTGGAGCATTTATATGGATGCATCAATTAAGCAAATAGTTGGTGGAGGCTGTCAGTCTATATAAACAGGGAAAGGGATGGAAAGAAGCCATTGCAGACAACTGACCTTATCAGTGGAAGTAGCACACTTCACTTTTGGATCCCTTGCTCGTGTTTCTGGGAAACCTTAACCCTTCCCTTATGTATGGACTTCACTACTATACTGTCGCTCTGGATTTATTACAGATTCAGACCATGAAAACAATGGCTGGTAACTGGCTAACAAGACTGTTATAAACTTTGCTCATGTCTGCAGATAAAAGACTCTAACTGGAGAGCTGTAGACCTTGGCTGGCTGCCAGCACAGGACATCTTCTACAGTGTGAGTTGTAGTCAATATAATGTCATCTTGGTGTGGTGTATTGAGCACTGAGGATTTTGGGAATGCCAGTGTTCAAACCTCTGCTGTACGATGGAAACCCATTGGGCGAGCCACTCTCTCAGCCCCAGAAGAAGGGCAAGGTCTAACCCTGCTCTGAACAAATCTTGCCAAGAAAACCCTGTGATACTTTTGCCTTAAGATCACCATAAGTTGGAAATGACTTGAAGACAAACAATGACAAAAACAGTACCTACCATGCACTGTTTAATATCCCCAGTACCCCTTTTCCAAACCCGGAAATGGATTTTTTGGGACACTTCTGGTTTTCTTTAGTTCATTTGAGGAATTGTTGGCAATCCGCATAGTACCTGGAGCCCCCAGGGGTAGAAAAGTATTGCTCACACCAATAATAGATGGATGTTTGTTGTTGGGAAACCAGGCAGAGTTGTGGACAGACAGGGAAACTTAATGAATTAAAATACCTAAAGCAAAGAATTAAGCCAACATAGAGTACATCATATTAACTGTATATGGAAAAGTCAGCAGATCTGTAGCTGGCATCCTGTTGGTATCAGGATCCTGTGAGAATTCCCTTACAATTGCACTTGTAATTTTTTTGGGGGTGGGGTGGGGTTGTGCAATGAATGTATTTCACAATGACTGTTGCATGAAGCTTGTTCATATTCAATTCATGATTGTGTAAGCAGAGTTCCACAACCGTAATCCTTTCACATAGTCCTAAGCCCTATTGTTAGACCTGCTTATATCTGAGCCATTGAATCCATTGCATATGCTCGTGTGTTGACTCACAATTCAGCAGTTGATTCTATAGATCTGCTCTAGGTGGAACTAATGGGGCTTTAGCCATGCAACTGTGCATTCTTGGATGGTGCACAACTCCTCAGTGTACCACTTGATTCACTGGGATTGCAGAAACAGCCACTGTGTGTTCCTTGCTGCACAAGGGAGCAGGCACATTGGCAGATACACCACTGGTTGCACAATGTCTGTATTCCTCAGAAGACTGAGGTAGTACAACCGCTAGTTAACTTCATGAGTGGAGATTTATACTGTGCAAGCATGATGGAGGATCTCAGCCTGCGAGTCTTTCTAGCAAGGCTGGCAACCTGTACAGCACCCTCCTGCCCCAGTCCAAAAAAGAAGAAGTCAAAATACAACATAGGCTTGCAAAATATTTGCATATATAGATATATGAAAATTGCATAAATGCAGAAACAAAAGAACAATGCCCTCAGATAGTTCAAGGAAGATTGTGACTAGTCAGATTTTCTCCTAGCTGGCCAGTCTTCTGTCTGGGTGCTGCTAACTCTTTTTGGCCAGCTAGTCCAAGGCCTACTACACTCTCCCTTCTCATGGTTCCTTGCATTGTCTACCAGACATTCAAAGCTAGCTTCATATGCACCCTACAATGTGCAAAGCAAGACATGTGGCTACCTTGATTGGCACATATTGGCCCTTCTCACATCCAGGTAGATATGGGGAGGCTGTGGCATAATTCTGGTCTGCATTTTTCTTCACCTACCAGTAGAGAGAGCAGGGGGCAGAAGGAACCAACCAACGCCAAATCTGCAAATTTCATAAGCTCTCTCTTTGTCTATATATCATGCAGCACATTACATATTTGGAACTGGTTATAAAAAGCATACACACAGAGACAAACAGCTTTTTATAATGCCCTTTCAACCTGTAGACGTACTAAAAAGATTTTCAATAGGCCAGGTTTGAAGTTCATGACACCACAAAACTTGGATAAATTTTGGATGGATTTCTCAGTCTTCCACACCATTCCATATGTGATGAAGCCTTCTCAAAAAAGCATCTTGGTGCTGAAATGTGTTGTATTCATAGACTGTCAGTGAGAATGCTGAAGCAAAAATAGAGGATCTGTTTTTTTAAAAACAAAGCTTGCCTGTTTGATTGTCTGTTAGATTGAACTCTTAATTAAAAAAAGAAAATCCCCCAACAGTTTCTCCCCTAAACCTCAGTATACAGTCCAAAAAAGCCTTTCTATTTGTTCATGACTTTTGGCAGATGTGGTAATATGCAGGCAACATTCCTGTGGAGAATTAAGGCTTTTTTCCTTTTTAAATGAAGAGTTGATAGTTTTTAAGAGCTGTGTCTATTCTTAAAGGAAGCCAAAGAATAACAAAATCTTGGTTGCAATGGCCTGAATTTTATTGTTACTTTTCATAGAATCATAGAAATGTAGAGTTGGAAGAGACCACACCGGCCATCCAGTCCAACCCCCTGCTATGCAGGAACACCCTCAAAGCATTCCCGACAGATGGCCATCCAGCCTCTGCTTAAAAACCTCCAAGGAAGGAGACTCCACTACACTCCAAGGCAGCAGATTCCACTGCCGGACAGCCCTGACCGTCAGGAAGTTCTTCCTGAGGTTCAGGTGGAATCTCCTTTCCTGCAGCTTGAATCCATTGCTCCTTGTCCTGGTCTCTGGAGCAGCAGAAAACAAGCCCTCTCCTTCCTCTACATGGCATCCCTTCAAATATTTAAACATGGCTATCGTGTCCCCTCTTAACCTTCTCCTCTGCAGACTAAACATACCCAGCTCTGTAAGTCTATCCTCATAGGGCATGGTTTCCAGGCCCTTCACCATTTTGATCGCCCTCCTCTGGACTTGCTCCAGCTTGACCATGTCCTTCTTGAACTGGGGTGCTCAGAACTGGACACAGTATTCAAGATGAGGTCTAACCAAAGCAGAGTAGAGTGGTACCAGTACCTCCCTCGATCTAGACACCATACTCTTGTTGATGCAGCCAAGAATTGCATTGGCTTTCTTGGCTGCCTCATCACACTGCTGACTCATGTTCAGCAAACCCCAGGATTCCATAGGATGTTGAAAGTGGAATCATAGTGTTATAACAGTCTAGTGTGGAAGTGGCTTATGTGGGCCACCCAGTCCAACCCCCATCTGCCATGCAGGATGACACCATCAAAGCATTCCTGAGAGATGGCCATGCAGCCTCTGTTTAAAAACCTCAAAGGAAGTAGACTCCATTACACTCTGCCAAGGCAACGTATTCCACATATCAAGGTTATCAAGGCAAAGTATCAAGGTTGGATATGATATGGATTTCAAAACTTAGACTGATAAAATTTGTAAAGTTGAAATATTTCTGAAGACTGTTTATGATCCTGATTCTGTGATAATGTATATCAGAACAACAAATAAAGATTTAGATGGAAGTTAAATGAATCTTTGACGACTAAAGCTGAAACATTGTCAAAAGCAAAGAATGAGATTAAAGAATTCTTCCAAAGAAATTTGAATAAAGGAACCAATATTAGATATGTTTGGGAGGCAAGTAAAGTGTATGTGAGAGGATATTTTATTTAAACAAATAAAGACCTTAAGAGAAAACCAATGGATAAAACACAGAAAATCCTAGATGAAATTAGAAATAAAGAAGAGGATTTAAAGTCGCCAAAGAATGAAATAATCTTTAAAAAATTAAGATTGTGGGGAAATCAATTATCAAGATTGATGATGGAGGAAATGGAAAAGAAATTGAAATTTTTGAAACAGAAAAACTTTGAATATGCAAATAAACCAGGAAAGTGGCTTGCCTATAGATTAAGAAAAGAAAGACAAACAAACAGACAAAATGGCTACTTCCTTATGGTGAACATTGCATGTCATGAACCTCTATTTTGTTTTTTTGTTTTTTTTTGAAAACCTGGAAACACTTAGTGCAAATGAACTTGATGCTGCTTGTGAATTTTTTGTTTTCTATCGGCTAAGGAATGCTGTGTAAACCAGTATGTTTTCTTCAAGAGGAATTTGATGATGAAAATAGACTTCACCTCTCGGGCCGCTTCCACACTAGACTGTTATAGTGCTATGGTTCCACTTTCAACATCCCATGGAATCCTGGGGTTTGCAGTTTTGGGAGGGGCTGGCCAGCCCCTCGCAAAACTGCAAACCACAGGATTCCATGGGATGTTGAAAGTGGAATCATAGCGCTATAACAGTCTAGTGTGGAAATGGCTCCAGACTACTTGGGAAGAACATTTAGAGGAGGTGCAACTAGGAGAGCCAGCAGGGGGTAGTGTTCTGAGCACTGGATTGTGATCCTGGAGGACAGGGTTCAATTCCTCACTCAGCCATGGAAACCCAGTGGGTGAGCTTGAGCATCTCACACAGTTTCAGCCTCAGAAAACCCCGTGATAGGTTCACTTTAGGTGGCCATAAGTTGGAAATGACTAGAAGGCACACAACAGCAAACAACAAAGTTATTCACATCTGGTGCTCAATCTTTGGACTTTTTCTTATCTACACTCACTTTGAAGATGATAAGGCACGATTTTTAAAAATCTCTTGGCTGCAGCTACCAAACAGATAAAACTTATTGCAAAGATCAAAACCATTGGACAAGATCCTCCATCAGTGGATAGTTGTGGCTTTACATTGATGGAATTCCATGGTGGTTACACAATGCTGCCTTGTTAGTGAATTGTACTGTTTTGCAACCATGTGCCTTACCAAATGTGCATGTGCGTCTGCAATGAACATGTACAACCATGGGCATCCATGCACAATGCACATTGTACAACTTTGCATAATGGCACCCCATTCAGAACTCAGTTTCTATTTTCTTGAACTGAATTTGGCAGAATATGGTTGAGTTTGCCATAAAGATTTCCAGCCCCTTCCATAAGGGATGTTACACATGCCTAACACATCAACAAGATTTCTGACCTTGTTTGTGTATAGTGTTTGTAGTTGTTCTGGATTAAAGGCACATTTTTGGTCTAGCTGCTACAGGTAAAGGAAATTAATTCTGCCAGCTTGGGTTGGGGTCGGTGGTGGCAGATGAGATACAGGACATGTTGGGGAGACAATTACATGAAGAAAGATAAGAGCAAAAATACCTACTGACAGTCAGAGCAGGTGAAAAGGAGATGAAGAGATCAACAATGCCATTAATGCCTCAAAGAGAATTTCCAAAATGGAGGGGAAAGAGGCAGGAAGGGAGAGTAGAGCTATCTATAGTTAGTGTCACACATGAAAAGAAAGAAAGGTGTTCTTTCAGAACATGAATAGGATGTGACAGAGGAGCTATGCACATTTTCTTCTTGACAGAACAGGCATGAATTACTTTGGAAGCCAAAAGGCCAGGGGGAAATGTGGAAAAGAGAAAAAAAAATCCCACATATCACGTTATTCTACCTCCTTGCATGGAAAAACACTTGATCTTTCCTTTCAGCATGTCTTCCAAGACACGGCCAGCTCACTGCTCAGGACACTAAAATTCTCTGGTGCAAGAATAAAGGAATTTTGGTGAATGGGGCTCTCTGATGTTTATTGTGCAATTTGTTGTTTTCCTCCTCTTCTTCTTCCCCACCTTTATTTGTGTGTCTATGTGCCTTGAAGTCATCTGTCAACTTATGGGAACCCCATGAATTTCATGGGGTTTTCTTAGGCAAGGAATACTCAGAGGTGGTTTTCCAATTCCTTCCTTTGAAATAGAGACTACAGCACTTGGTATTTTCTGGTGGTCTCCCATCCAAGTACTATCCAGATCTGACCCTACTTAGCTTCTGGGATCAGACAGGATCCTGCTATTTCCCCAAAACTGGGGCTCAAGATGGCTTGCAATTTTTCAATAATACAATAATACAATGCAAAAGTCAACATTATAATCATATTAAACTATTCACAATGTTAAAGAAACTTAAAACATACACCTAGAAAGGATAAAAAGACATTAGAAACAGTTCAGTCAAAACAATGCAGTATCCCATATTGCTACGTACAGGTTTGGACTGTGTGGTTTTATTTAAACAATTGATAAATTTAGGAGTTTGTTAGATCATTTCATATATGTTATGCTTGTAGTTGTGTGCTTTCAAGTAGTTTCCAGCTTATGGTGACTCTAAGGTGACTCTATCACAGGGTTGTTTCTTTTTGGCAAGATGTGTTCAGAGAGGGTTTGCCTTTGCTCCCTCTGAGGCTGAGAGAATATGACTTGAGTCAACACATAGATAAGTCGCACTGATTCAATGGCTTTACTCCGGTCAGGATCAACAATAAGATTTAGGCCATTATTTCAAGCAATTTAAATTGATCTTATTTGCATTCTGCCCCAAGATCTCATGATAAAGCCTGAGATATAAATATTTAAATAAACCAATAAATAGCCTAAACTTTAAAGAAGCTATCCAAAGTGCTGAACTTATTTTTTGGGGCGGTATAATTCAACACCTTGTTTAGCTTCTTTCAAGTTGGTGTTAAACCCTGGGATGGATTTACAGCTCCACTGACATGGACGCCCCCAGACTTCACTGGAATTCCTCCTTGAATAGGAAGGATGCAGAATGAAACAGAGACTATCTGCAATTCATAAGCCAACACAGCAACTGCTTTCCAAATGTCACAGTTAGCATTAAGAGGCAGAAGAAATGTTGTCTCCTTCCAAATGGGCAAATGAGGCACTATCCAGTCACTCAAAGCAAAATAAATTGGTTGTCAAGGAGGTGATTGTAATCACAGCATGGTCACCAATCTCTAGGCATGCTGTTTTGCTTTTGTTTTTGAAATAAACACAGAGGAGAATTTTCTTGTGGCAACTGGATCGTATCATACTGGAAACAAAGTCTCTGGGAATGTAGATGACACTGTATTTCTAGAAGATATATCAGTTTATTCTATCCAACAAAATAAGGAAAAGTATTATCTGTGGGGTGACATTCCTATGAAATTTACCATCATCCTAAGGGAATTTGCTTCCTGTCAGGACATAATGATGAACACAAGATATGGTCACAGGATGTCCATAAAAAATTTTCTGCTAATAAGGGACAGAGCTCTCAAGCTATGAATCATACCAACAAGTTTTGAAATAAATTTGTTGTATCTTAGGTGATTCATACATTGACTGAGATCCTACATTGAGATAGTATAGCATAAATCTCAACAAGTGGAGCTGCACTTGAGCTGAGATCCTACATTGTATTTGCACAGTATAAATTTACATTCTCTTTGCTAAATAGTGAATGTGCTACCCCGAGCTTCTGCTAATTATCAACACTTTGCAGATGGTGGTAGATCTACGTATATTCTTGTGGCTACTGCAATCTGATAGAGTCAAAGACTATGCTGAAAGCACTGATGTTAGGCACCATGCAAGAATGCTTGTGCTTGTGCAATGGAACTCTATTGATGCAGCTCTGAACTGAAAAAGGCAGTTAATGCCATGTCCAAACAAGTACAACTACATGCATAAGGGGACTTATGTGTGGATAAAACTCCAACAAGAGACCAGCTATGGATTATGTTACACAGCCCTTGCATTGCATGGCAAAGTTGCCCACCTGAATGTGTAACCAAATGCACAACTGAATGTACATCTCCTATATGTTTCAGGTACATCTATATAAACAGCAACTCTGTTTCTGCAATCTCAAACTCAATACAGATGTTCTGCACTGGACAATAAAAAAGACGGGATTGATTTGGTGAAACCTCACCTGGAATCCTGTGTCCAGTTCTGGGCACCACAGTTCAAGAAGGAAATTGACAAGCTGGAACATGTCCAGAACGGGGTGACCAAAATGGTGAAGGGTCTGAAAACCATGGCCTATGAGGAGTGGCTAAGGAAGCCTGGAGAACAGAAGGTTAAGAGGTGACATGAGAGCCATGTTAAAATATTTCAAGGGATGTCATATGGAAGATGAGGCAAGCCTGTTTTTTTTACTGCTCCAGAGACTACAACATGGAGCAATGTTTTCAAACTTCAGGAAAAGAGATTTCATCTAAACATTAGGAAGAATTTCTTGATAGTAAGAGCAGTTCAAACAGTGGAATAGACTGCCTCAACAGACTGTAGTGGAGTCTCCTTCCCTGGAAGTTTTTAAACAGAGGCTGGACGGCCATTTGTTGGGAGTGCTTTGCTTGTGTTTTCCTGCATGGCAGAATGGAGTTGGATTGGATCACCTTTGGAATCTTTTCCGGTTCTAGGATTCTATGACTCTAGATACTTCTATATGGGAGGTTACACATGTGTAAGACACGAACTGGCTACACCTGTGGTGTTGTGTGGTGTGTGTTTTTTAGGTGGTGTACATGTGCTCAAGCAGCACGTATGAATATACTTTTGATTCTGAGGGAAGATCTTTATGCCATATAACCCCCTTCAGGGAACAGTATGTTCTGCACAGCAAATAATATTGCTGAGTAGATTTTTTTCCTGTGCAGAATATCCTGTAGTTGGAGACTTATTCTGTGCAAAATTTGCATTTAGTATTTTTGTATCAAAAGCATCATTTTCTTTGCAAGAGTTTCTGCTCAGAAAATAATACATTTTTTGGAAAAAAATACTGTTTCTTACCCAGAAAATTATTTTCCTGTCCAAAAAGTGTACATTTTGCACAGAACAAGTCTCAATTGCAAAGATTCTCAATCAGCATCCGTCTCATCAGGCTTTCTTGACACTCAAGATACATGTTTTTGACTCTTTTTGAATCTAGTCAAGTGTTCTTTCCATCCCTAGTCTCTGGTGGCAAGAATAGGTGCTTGCAACTGCTACAGTTACCCAACTTGCACTATATAAAACACCCAATCAAAGTCAGTTTGGTAACATCACTTAGTGGTTCAAGGGAGACAGAACTCCTACTGAACTGGAGTCCTGCATAAGCAGCTTTTGGAGCAAGAGACTCAAAAGTGTAAAAGCCAGGTGAGTGGCACTCTCTGTCTTTCTTTCCTGGTTGGGTGGCTATCTTAAGTTTCTTCATATTTGCTACAGCAACAGGCCCTGCAGCATGGATTTCATTTGCTTTCTTTTGCTCTTTCCCCATGACCTATAAAAAAGAGACTCACATCCTTCCTAAGGGCACAGCCATTCTGATGTCCACCAAGGCAGAGCACTGCTGGAATTTCAGGCGATGGCTGTGACTTGGGCCATCCACACCCTGAACTAAAATGTGGTTGTGCGCATTCCGCCCTGTCACATCTTGCAAATTTCTTCATGAAGGATGAAGTTGCTGGTGGATCTGACAGGCTGTCAGAATGCATTGATTTTTATGCCAAATTATGAGATGTTTGCTGTGAGAAGGACTTTTGGTGTCTACTGAAAGTTGTTTTAATCATGCATTTGACCTGAGAGGTGAATGAAAATAAGTTTCCTATCCTATTTTCTCATATTTAAATCTGTGTAGAGAAGGAGCTGAATAATTGCTACCTTATCTGTCTGTCTGTCTACTCTATCTATGTAACTTTCTATCTATTTATCCATCCATCCATCCATCCATCCATCCATCCATCCATCCATCTCTTCTACGGTAGCTCATTGCTGCCATCGTGTTGGAGGAGGAGAATCTGCACTAAGTTGTAGTCTAAAATTTACAGGATTTATTCAAGATGCCAAAACTTTTTAAAGGAACAGCTTTCAGCACCTTGGATAGTTCCTCTACAGTTGGGATGAAACCAGTGGATTCATTGTCCCACAGACAGGGGCATCACCAGCTGACAGTCTATGTCTATGGATGTATCTGGTCTCAATTTCTAAACCAGTGCCCACCAGCAGTCATGGAGTGGAGGAGGGCAAACAAATTGAAATTTAATCCATAGAAGACAGAAGTGTTCCCAGTCAGACAAAAGTGAGATCAGGGAAGCCTGTGCTTGGTGGGGTTACACTTCCCTTGAAAATATAAATTATGTCTTCCCTTGAAGACATAAGCTGGGCTGTGTTTGGAAGCTCAGGTTTCTGTGGTAGTCAGGAGCGTATTTGTACAGTTGATGTTTGTGCTCCAGGGGCACCATTCCTAAAAATGTCAGATCAGACTGTGATGACACGTGCATAGTTAGACAGCATTTAGATTATTGTGATAAGCTCTGTGTAGACCTGCTTCTGAAGAGTGTTCATAAGCCTCAGCTGGTTCAAAGAGTTGCAGTCCCACTACTGATTGGGCCTAGCGATAGGGAGGATGCAATTCTTTTGTTACAACAGCTCCATTGGCTACCAAGAACAAGTGCTGGTTGTGATCTACAAAGTCTTACACGATTTGGGTCCAGGTTATCTGAAGGACTATGTTCTCTTGTATGACTCTGCACATATTTTGAGATCTTCAGTGGAGGCCCTTCTCTCTATCTCACCACTCTCACAGGTACATCTTGCAAAAGTACAGAAGAATATCATCTTGATGGATGCTTGCAGGCTCTGGAATTCCCTCCCTATAGAGGGTAGACTGCTACCCTCCACGGTGTGCTTCCAGCAGCAAAGAAAGACAGGTATATGGGAACTTTCATAGAGTCATAGAGTTGGAAGAGACCACAATGGCCATCCAGTCCAACCTCCTGCCATGCAGGAACCCATGCCAAAGCACTCTTGACAGATGGCCATTCAGCGTCTGCTTAAAATCTTCTAAAGAAGGAGACTCAACCACACTCCCAGGCAGCATATTCCACTGCTGGACAACTCTAACCATCAGGAAGTTCTTCCTGATGTTTGGGTGGAACCTCTTTTCCTGTAGTTTGAACCCATTGCTCCTTGTCCTGGTTTCTGGAGCAGTGGAAAACAAGCCCGCTCCCTCTTCAACATGACATCTCTTTCTGCGTTTGTTCTTGTTAAAACAATGGATTCTTAAAATTGCTTTCAATTCTAGTTATGTTCCAAGACATAGCTGTGTAAGTCTGTACTGGTATGCAAAGGGTTCTTGTAGTACCTTTGAGTTAACAAGATCCCCCTGAATTGTAGTTATTGTTGAATTTCCAGAGCCAGTGTAGTGTAGTGCTTTGAATGTTGGACTAGGACTCCTAAAAATCAGGTTTTGAGTTTATGATCACCCATGGAAACCCACTGGTTGACTTTGGACGAATCACACTCTCTTAGCTTCAGTGCTAGATCTTGCCAAGAAAACTCTATGAGATACAGTGAGGTGTAATGGTTTGAATGTTGAACGAGGACTGAGGGAGAACAGGTTCAAATGCCCACTTAACAATGGAAACTCACTGGGTAACCTTGGTCAAGTCATGTTTTCCCAGCCTCAGAGGAAGGCAAGGGCAAACCTCCCCGGATTAAGTCTAGCCACGAAAAGCCTGATAGGCTGCTAGAATCTGAAGTTGGCTTAAAGGTACATTATAACAACAAGATGGATATTTTAGGCCATTTCCGCACGAGTCTGTAATAACGCAATGATTCCACTTTCAACCTCCTATGGAATCCTGGAGTTTGAAGTTTCGGAAGGGACCAGCTGCCCCCCCCCCAAATCTGCAAACCCCAGGATTCCATAGGAGGTTGAAAGTGGAATCATCGTGCTATAACAGACTCATGAGGAGATGGCCTTAATGATGCAGGCTTTAATCTTCATCTGTTTCAACTTTGAAAGCCGCCTTGAGTCTAAGGGCTGGGAAATAGGTGGGATAAAATCATCATCACTTCCACCACCATCGCCATCATTATCATCTCCAATCTGTTTCTAGGCATACACAAAGACTTAGTAAGTTTTATCCTTGTTATTCTGAAAAACCCTCTGTGAATATTGTAATGAGGCTGCCATGAGAAAAGAGGCCAAATAAATGGCAAAATAGGCACAATTGATTTGTGGGTTATAATTATGGAGTTCTGATGCCTGATCGTACTGCAAAGTAAGGAATGTTTGCTTTCTTGGCAAAAGTCTGATTTGGCAGCTGGTACTACGTGGACTCAGCCTGTTCTGAAAAACCAAAACCAATCGCATCAAATCTGCTTTTTTAAGTAAGAAAGCTAATCTTTATTCAGAGAAATGCATTGTGACAGACAAGTCAGACGAATTCTAATTCTAAATAACTTGCTTGGCTGAAGAGGTCTTCCTCCTCTTAGACCATTTCTACATTAGACTGCTATAGTGCTATTATTCCACTTTCAACATCCAATGGAATCCTGGGGTTTGCAGTTTAGGGAGGGGCCTCAAAAGCCATCCTCAAAGGCCACCCTCAAAGGCCCATCCCTAAACTGCAAACCCCAGGATTCCATAGGATGTTGAAAATGGAGTAATAGCACTATAACAGTCTAGTGTGGAAATGGCCCTAGCCAGCTTCCACATTAGATGAACAAGGAAAGACTTGAGAAGAAAAAAGAAATGATGTTGCAACCCCTTAAAGCAGTGGTTCTCTACCTGTGGGTCCCCAGATGTTTCTAGACTTCAGCTCCCAGAAGCCCTGAGCATTGACCATAGTGGCTGGGGCTTCTGGGAGCTGAAGTCCACAAACATCTGGGGACCCACAGGTTGAGAACCACTGCCTTAAAGTATCAGTCTAGTGTCTTTCACACCACACTGTGAAATAGTGTGATGTCATTTTGACTGCCCTGATTGCCTCCTACAGAATCCTGGAATTTGTAGTTTGATGAGGCACTGGAGCACTTTGGCAGAGAATTCCTAGTATAATTCCCAGGCAACAGGCAGTTGGCTTCCTGGGGAAAAAGGAAGGCTGAGCAATCTTTTTCACCATTACAATAAGAAAAGAACAATACAGGCATTTCTTATTAACCTGGACAATGCTATAATGGCAGCAATCTTCTCTGATGGAATTTTCACATTTCATACCCTGTGCTATTCATGGCCGTTGAAAAGAATCACTTTCCTATTGTCCTGGATGAAGTTATATTGCCGGAAGCTATGATTAGAAAGCACTCAAATATTTATTTTTTGTCATTTAGAACTGCTTGTTCATAATGGCCATGAGATTCTCTTCCTCCTGGATTCATCTTTGTGTTTTAATGTTTGTTTAGACTATTGGTGCTAACAGTCAATATACTGAGAAAGCAGGATGGAAGTGTCATGAAATAGAAAGCTATCTCCCAGCCACATTGCTATAACTTTTCCCAAAAGATCATAGAATCATAAAATTGTAGAACTGGAAGAGACCATAAGGGCCCTTGAGTCCAACCCCACCATGCAGAAATATACCATCAAAACATTCTCAACAGATGACCATCCAACATCTGTTTAAGAGGCAGCCCATTCCACTGTTGAACTGCTCTTACTGTCACAGAGGTCTTCCTAATGTTTAGATGAAATCTCTTTTCCTGAAATTTGAAGCCATTGCTCTGTGTACTAGGACACAAGCTTGCTCCATCCTCCATAGGACATCCCTTCAAATATTTAAACATAGCTCTCATGTTGCCTCTTAACCTTCTCTTTTGCAGGTTAAACATACCCAGCTTCTCATGGGACTTCCTGGATTCCAAGCCTTCCATCATTTTGATTGCTCTCCTCCAGACACGTTCCACCTTGTTAATATCCTTCCTGAAGCAGGGATGCTCAGAACTGGACACAGTATCTTCATTGAATTCTTCTCAATTTGGCACCATTCAGTTATTTTAGACTGCAGTTCCCATTGATCCTGGCCACCATGACCGGTGGTGCCAGCATGCCACTTTGAAAATGCCCAATCTTTGTCTGAGCTTGAAAACTAAGCAGAATCCATATTTATATGGGAACTCTCCAGGTAATATCAGGCAAGTATAGGAAAGAATCCCCCATGAAATCCTGTGGAGTTTCTACCCGCCTGGGTTGGCAGTACTAGGCTAGATGGACCAAGAGAAGCAGAAGGCAGCTTCCTATGATCAGCTATTACGAAAAGCCTCGAAAGCACCAGGTTGAGGAAAGCTGCTGTAATGGGTAACACCTTAAACCATCACTTGTAGTTTCTGTGTACCTTCAAGTCATTTCCAACTTATAGCAGCCCTAAATATTCAAAAGGCACCTGATCCTGTCTGATCTTGGGAGGTCAGCAGGGTCAACTATGGTAGTACTTGGACGGGAGCTCGCCAGTGAATACCAAGTGTAGGCTATATTTCAGGAGAAGGAACTGTCAAAACCACCTCTGAGCATTCCTTGACTAAGAAGACCCTATGAAATTCATAGGGTTGCCACAAATTGACAATTGACTTGGAAGTACATACACCAAAGCACACATATTTTAAAATGCATATTTAGATGCAAATGTCCATACAGATTTTTTAAAATAGGAAAGCAGATTAATGCAGAAGGACATATGGGAAAGAGGAACAAAAGTGAGAGGGACTGGAAAGAGGCACAATTCACTACCATCCTTGATTTCTGATACTGAAATGGTCCAGGTTCAAAGCTGCCATCCCTACAATGAACATCATGTCCTGTCTTATCTTCTGTTTGGAACTTATTTCCAAGATTAAAAGGCATCTCATTTGGATTCCAGCTCCCATGAACTCCCATCCAGCATGATCAACGGGATTCTAGGAGTTATTGCTCAAAAAAGTAACTTCCCCAAGTGCTGCCTATTACTCCATGCTTTCCACTATCTTAGATCATTGGCAGAGCCTGAAATAAGCAGGCTTATGCCATGCAAACCATGAAATGTATTGCTGAATTCAGCTGTCCTTAAAACCCTCCTGTGGTCCTTGCCTCTGTTTTTCCAATTCCGCATAGCATCTGCTTCTGTGTTTGACTGAGACAAAAATCACCTAGCAAAAAGAATGCAAAGCAGAATTTTTTTAAAAAACCCACAATGATGTTTCATTAGGAACCTTGCCATTTGTAGGTTACTGCATAAATTTACAATGATGTTTGCTTGGGGAATCCAAGAATAGATCTCAGGGTTACAATGCAGGTGTGGGCCTCCTGAAGAAGGACTGCAGTGTTGAATGACTAAGGGGTAGTTGGCAAGCATTGGAGGAGAAGCAGGAGGAAGAAGAGGGTGTTTGGAATGTAGATCTCTCAGGTCATCCGTCATCAAGTGTCTGCTACTGTGTCTGCATTGCTACCTTCAAGGAAAAATACAGTGTGCAAGACGAAAGGAGAAAACAGTGCTGTCTGGGACATATACTATTCTCATCAATGAGGGAATCCTGTTGGTATCATACATATATGTAAGGTGCCTTACACGTGTGGCTGTCTTTGGGCAATGGACATATAAAGTTCATGGCTGAGTAAGTGGAGTTCCACAAGTATAACCATTTCACATAAGCCTCAAAACTATTTCTAGTCTCAGTCAAAGTAGAGGCATTGAATTATTTTGATTTACCTTCATGTTGATTCCCTGTTCAGCAACTGATTTAAAAGGTCTGCTTCACTTGAAGGGAATTCCAGCCAGGCTGTCCTGTCTAGAAAGCCAGGCACCGTTCGTTGTCCTTAAACAGAGTTATAGTAGCAATCACAGTCAAGGTTTACAGACACATGTCAGTCAATTACCATTTTTGTTTCAGCAGTCCAGGTGAGCAATACATTCAAAGAGTCAGTTCAAGGGAATATCCAGCAGTGTAGTCACCACACAAAGCAAGGGTCAAGGTTTTTCAGGAAGGTGAGACAAGGATGAAAAGAAGAACTCGGTGCTTCTACTGGAAATGGCAGTTGTCTGCAACGCACCCCATCTTTTGTATTTATTGGCCAGCACCCCGCCCTAGCTGTTTGCTCTGAGTCTTGTGGGTTCTCCCTTTCTTGAGTAAGTATTGTCCTGTTCATGTCTTTGTGTTATGTCTTTTGGGGAGGATCTTGTCTGTGTTTGCAGCTGGGTCCTCTGAGACTGGAGCATGACATATGTGGTTGCACACTGTTGGAAGGTGCATCATTCTTTGTCAGTGGCTTCAAGGTACCCCTTGATTCATTGGGAATGCAGAAAGAGTCACTGTGCCACCTCCATTGCACAATGGCAGATACACCGTTGGTTGCAAAATGTCAGTACCTCATTAGAAAGGTGGAATAGCAAAACCACCATGTGACAGCATGGATGCAGCCTTACACTACACAAACAGGATGTGTTTATTTATGTATTAAATTGATATCCCTCCTTTCTCCCAAATGGAATCCAAGATGGCTTATAGTAATTTTAAAAGATGCTAAAGCATTTAGTTTACAAAAGGCAAAAAGAAATGAAAATATTTCCATTATTAAAACAGGCTTAAAAACAGTTAAACTGCTTAAAACATATTTAAAAGGAAATATCAAAAAAGATTAAAAAATACAGCATACCAAATTAGACACATACTACAGCTCCATAATTAAAATTGAAGATCTAAAATCCTGCCTAAATAAAAATGTCTTTACTTGCTGGTGGAAAAAGAGCAGGGAGGGGCTCAACCAGACCTCCCAAGGCAGGGAGTTTCACAGTCTGGGAGCAGCCATGGAGAAGGCTCCTGAGTCCTCACCAGCCATGCTTGTGGAGCTGGGGGGACTGAGAGGAAGGCACCGCCTGCAGATCTTACTGCTTGTGTTGGCTTATATAAGGAGATATAGTCTTTTTGTCTTTCAGCAGAATCTGGTCGCTCCCAGTAGCCTCAGGCAAAAGCAAACTGCTGCAGCATCTCCTAGCTTGTGAATTCGTCTTCATGAATAACATTTGCCATCTTGATCACACTCTGAAATGGCTTGGCCACATGTGCCCTCATTTTCATCTGTGAGATCTTGAAGGATGTGACCTCATAGGCCCCGTGTATCACCTGGGCTTTACTGAGATGCAGCACCATTGCTGATATCCATTTCCATGGTTCTGGAAACATTTGCAGGCATGGATAAATCTATCAGCTTTGCTCTGTCCTCCTTTCAGATTTTGCAGATGTTAAGTCCTGATCAGAAACAAATTTACTAACATTGGCAGCTGGTGGCTTCCTTGCCAGTGGGCTTTTCACTTCTTTCAGCATAAGCTTTTGGGCTTCTGTAATCATGGCTGGCAGTCTGTGGAAGCTCGTGCTGAAATAAAGTGGTTGTTCTTTTTTTTAAAAAAAGTTTTACATCTGTGCAAGTTCCCCTAAAATAGTTGGACAAACTTTTGTTTAATGTGTAAAGGCCCAGTGGACTTTACTGGGCATAAAGGCCCAGTGTACACGACACGTGGCTTTGCATAGACACATATTCACCTTAAACATGGATGCACATTGCATGGATGTGCATATGCATGTAAGTACGCCTTTGATTTTAGACTGTCACATGCAATAATGAAGTGCCATTGTACAACTGCTGTGTAACACTGGGAAAATAAAGTTATGCTTCATCTCTTTGGTACCAAATCTTGATCTCTATTTTGCCTTCCTTCCTTATCTTTATTCGTGGGCACTGAATGCCTCTAGGACTCATGAGCCTTTGGAACTGTGATGATTGGGCAGGGGACCGACACATGAATGTAATAAGGGCACCAACAGCTGGCACATTCAGATGTTCCCAGCCTGGAACTCAGCCTGCTTGTCAAAACCCATAAATGCAAATGGAATATTAAAAATAATTTCTTGGCCAGGCTGAAATCCAAGTGCTGAAGGCTAATCACATAGTGAGATGCTAATCTGCATTGCATGGCATCTCCAGTGAAGAATCAGATGAATGAAATACTGACTATCTTCTGTCAAACAAATCGGAAAGGCAATGGCCAATCTTCTCTCTCCACAACACTTATTGTAATCCCAGTGTCCAAAACCCTACACTGTATCTGAATAGTGAACATTTGACCACATGCAGTTATGCAGTGGTAGCACTATTCTACTCCTCAGCTGAATAACAACATTGTTCAAGCCACTGCATATCTTCCAGTGTTCCTCCTTATTATGCCAGAGCGCAAGAGGAGGTGACTGATCTGAACAGTGATGTAGCTACAGGGAAGCGAGGGGAGGGGAGAATAAAGGCATAATCTATTCAAATGAGAATTCTATCTCTGTGGTGAATTTTCCCTTCATTCCCAAATTTCTAGCATTTCAGAGAATGAGACATCAAAAGCCATTCATATTTGCAGTGTTGGCACAGCCCCGCCCTATACTGCAAACCTCAGGATTCCATAGGATGTTGAAAGTGGTATAATAGCACTATAACTGTCTAGTGTGGAAATGGCATACATGTGTGCAGATTAACCTGTGCAAGCACGACGTGAGAGCTCAGCTACCATTTTCCGCACAAGAACTTTCTTTTTCACAGAGATACATTTTTATCACGAAGAAAACCAGCTGTGTAGCTGTCTGTGCAAAATCACTTTCTAAATCATGGAAGAACAAAATAAGCACTGATCTGTATCTCTAGCACGGCCGGGCAAAGTGTGATTGAGGACTTTC
This sequence comes from Iguana delicatissima, assembly GCA_948472985.1. Classification (NCBI taxonomy): domain Eukaryota; kingdom Metazoa; phylum Chordata; class Lepidosauria; order Squamata; family Iguanidae; genus Iguana; species Iguana delicatissima. Next base: position 55,237 of record CAOKZL010002074.1, on the reverse strand, counting down.
GCTCTTTGCAATTTCTCCCTCTGTTATGGAGGTGATAAACTGCATCTTAACTGTTCCTTAATTACTGATGTTTATTACCCTATAATGGAGACCTTGAGGGAAGGACTGTTAGGGATGTAAAAAACCACTCTGTCTTAGGTTACTTCGTTACTCCTGCTGCATTTCACCAAATGCAATTTATATTTTCTTCCTGTCCTCATTTTATTCTGGTTGTGAGACTTTCTTCCTCTTTGTACAAAAATCTGTCCATATTTTGGCATGCCACAGGCAATTTCAATGCCTTTTAATCATGGTTGTTGTGTGCTTTCGAGTCATTTCCAACTTATAGTGACCCTAAGAAGAACCTACCACAGATTTTCTCTCTGGGGCTAAGAGTGTGTGACATGCCCAAAGTCAGCCAGTGGGTTTCCATGACCAAGTGGGGAACTGAACCCTGGTCTTCACAGTCGTAGACCAATGCTCAAACCACTACACCATGCTGGCTCTTTGTTTTTGTTTTTCCCCCACAATATAGACACTTTAATATACTTTCTACATTGACGAGAGCGTGCTTCTATACATCTTTCACAGATGTGCATCTGGTGTTGGCTGAACATGAGGGTTCTTTTTCTATATCACTTCTATACCATATAGAGAGAAGGATCCATGGGAGGATGATCCTTGAAAATGTACCTCGATCATGGTTAAATTTTACACAGGATAAGGCCCCTTTACACCAGGGTCTGTGCAGGAAAAACCTTTTGGTGCACAGGAAATAATATTTCTACATAGAAATATCGTTTTCTGCACAGATAATCCTGTTTCCAGCAGACAAGATGCTGTTTCCTACAGAAGACAACCACACATGATTTTTGTGCAGAATAAGTCCTTAATTGCAAATATTCTAATCAGTCCAGGATTCTTCTCATCAGGGTTTCTTGACACTGGAAAAACATGCATTCAAACATTTTTTTCAAAAAAAGTTTTTGAATATTTTTTCGATCCCTGTTTAGCACCTTGGATAATTCTTGTAAGGTTCAGACTAAAACTAGGAGTGAATCCATTGCTTTCTTATCTGGAAGTCATAAGCCACCACCAAAATGTTTTATGTTTATTTGAAAGTAATGACTGAAACGCTAGTGTTGCATAGCATAAATCTCCAGTGCTGTGATGTTTTGTGACACACAACCTTGTACTGAATGGCAACATTGTGCAACTGAGCCAAGGCACCAACTGCAGCTGGATGCACCACCAAACGGGCATGCGCATCCATGCACAACAGCACCACATGTGCCATTCTGCTTCTGCGAGCGTGACTTGAATGGGGAGGCTTGGCATCAGACAAAAATGTCCAGCCACTTCCACAAAGGACCTTATGCCAAGTATGTAAGTGTAAGTGCTTGAACCACTTTGCCTTAAGACCTTAAGGGAGTCTGGGGTGCGTCAAAGCCCACAGAGAGCTCTGGGGGCTGTAGTCCATGCCCCTTTGCAGTAAGAGAAGATAGTGCAGTCTTGACTTCAGCATGGGTTCTTTATTTGATTCTCATTAAGGCACACAGAAACAGAAATGAATGGAATGGAAAGTGATAGAAATGAGGCTTCTGCCTCCGTGACATATGAAATATTCAACGTGGCCAATTTTGCAAAGGGCCACTGTCCTTTTGACAGGAGACTTGTTCCTTCTCTCCATCTGTGTGTCGTTTGGCACTCTCTTGAGTTCTCACAACCCACAAGTGACACATCTGTTCCTCTGACCTTATGTGGAGTCTTTCCAGTGTCTGCAAATCCTCTTTCATGGGGCTCTCTCTCTCATACACATTATCTCCCTCTTGGGAGGTTCCCTACTCTCATTTTGAAAGGTAGGAAGTGACCCCGGAGGTTTCTGGCATCCTCTGTTGAACTTCCTTTCTCTTTAAGGAGCATCAGAATGAAAAGGATGCTAGAAACCAGTGATTCCCCATCTGGTTCAGACATTTCAAGTTTGCACAGGGGAAGCATTTCACGTTGGCATCAGCATCAGCTTCGATCAGGGAAGGAAGGGATCTTATTGTACGTGTTATTTCACACAATGTCCATCCACAATAGGAGGGGACTTTGCTACATGGATGGGGATTATGCAGCAAAGTATGCTGAGATCCCTTTTCGGTGGGGAGAGACTTCAACAGAATCCTGCAATCCAGTCTTTGAAGCAGGGGTGGCAACTGGGTGATGCTCAAAGATTCCATGAGCTCCCAGGAGACTTTTTAAAATTGATTTTATAAAAACACAAAACACACAACTTAAGGGGAATAAAAAAGGGAAAGAGAGAGAGAGAGAAAAGAAAAACCATATATACAAAGACAAACCAAAGGCAGATATATTGTTGTGGCCAGAAAAGAGACGAAGACCAGGTTTCCAGGGAAAAATCAAAAAGCCTAAATATATAATATTGAATAATAGTAACTAAACAACAAAGTTCTAAACATCAATCAAAACTAATACACAAAACTACATATAGTTAAAAATTAAACAGGTTATTCCTGCTCCTGTTAGCAGCAACTCTTAGTAACTCATTAAAAACACTAACCTAATAAATCAAGAAAAAATATCACTAAATTTATCAATTGTTGCTTAGGTACAATTCTATAATGTAAAAATAATAAACCTAATAATATAGTTTGTGTGTGTGTGTGTGTGTGTATATATACACACATGTCTATATCTATTTTATCTCTTAATTTTTAATGTAATTCTTCTCTCTTAATTACCCAATAAGCTGAATACAATACTTATAATACTTAAAATGTTCCTATTACTTATATACTTATAATACTTATAATAACTCATATTACAATTCTTCTGTTTCTTAATTCATCAAATCTAAATCTTGGGTAAAAAACCTGTATATGCATTTTATATATCTAAAAAAATACAAAATAAATATATTTGTGTAGCAACAAATTAAAGTCATCTGTCATTTTCTTTAACTTGTTCGCATGATATCACAGTAATTTAACACCTTATCAAAAAGGATAAATATAGACTGTTAGTTCAGAACCCCAGAATCATAATATCACCCTCATTTTCTCTCAATCAAAATGGTCAATTCCTGAAAAAGCCCTCTTCTGTTAAGGCCTTTTAGTCTAATTGTAAATTTGTCCGCTTCCACAATTGACATCAGTCTATCGAGCCGTTCAGATACAGTTGGGATTTCCTTTTTCTTCCAATACTTTGCAAACACTAATCTTACTGCTAGCAGCATATATTGAAGTAATCTCTGTCATCATTTACCATAGCTAGCATCCTGTCGCCAGATTCCAAGTGGAAATAATTCTGGCGACTAGATGATATCCCAGGAGACTTTGGAGGACCACGCAATCCACCACAAAAAATTTTTTCCTCTTTAAATACCCTGTAGATGACGCAGGGAACATTTTTGGCACATTTTTATGTCCCCGGGATATTGTAGGGTGGAAGAATCCTACAAACCAGTAAAATAGTAAAACAGGAGTTTATTTTTTTAAAAAACCCTCTCTTGCAGTTAAAAGGGCCCAGAGGGAATGGGGCAAAAATGCTCCTACACCCCTACATACCAGTTGGGGACATTTTAAAAAATTTGAGCCCTGGGAGAGCCTGGGAGCCCACAAAAACAGCCCTGGGGGCCACATTTTGCCCACCTCTGCCTTAAAGGAACCATCCAAAGTCCTGAACCTGGTCTCTCAGATAGATTTAGGAACTTGAACAGGCCCTTAAAATCTGAAAAAAGAAAAGAAAAGAAAACCTCAGAATGTTTGTACTCCTGACATGGAGGTCTCTGGCTTCCTGTTGCTCACATGTAACACACGTGAAATGACACAAACCAGGCTGCGTTGAGAATGGGGACGAAGTGGATGTCAGCTCATTTTCTTATAATTTCTTCCTCTTCAATGAAAGATTTAAACAAGCCAAAGGTGGAACAAACTGAAATGGAACAATGTTTTCCACCTGGGTCTAGGGCTTTGACTGCTTAACATTTAACAGTCCGGAGCAAGATCTCTGTGTATTTAGCCATGTTAGTGCAGAAGGAACATTGCCGTCTCTGTGAAGGTTTTCTCCTTAATCCCTATTCCTGAAGACAGTCTTTCAAAAATACCTTTGACAGAAGCTGTCACTGCTTCTCACTACCTTCTCTCTCAATCTCTCCCTCTCACTAGAAGATTCAGGAAGACTGCCATCATGGGAAGACTCTTCTCTCTTCTTCCAGTAGATTGAAATGGAGAATGTGTGGCATGTGAGTCACATCTGGCCCCCAACCCTTTATTGCTTGCAAACCCCCCTCCATCACACTCCCTAAGTGTATCCACAGATTTCTCCAAAATTCCTCCACGAGCTAGAAAGAGAGGAAAATTTGTCCCTGAATTGCCAAAACTACTGCAAAATGATTCTAAAATATGGCATTTTTGGTTTCTTTTCTCCCTCATGACCTCCCAAACTGAATCATAGTGGTTAGTTCCAATTAGAGGAGACCCAGTCAATGAAGAATCAACTACCTGGCAAGGTCCATTAATTCAGGGAGTCTACTCTATTTGGGACCATAGAATCATAGAGTTGGAAGAGAGCCCAGGGGCCATCCAATCCAACCCCATTCTGCAATGCAGGAACCCACATCAAAGCACTCCTGACAGATGGGCATCCAGCCTCTGCTTAAAAACCTCCAAAGAAGGAGATTCAACCACACTCCATGGAGGCAGCAGATTTCACTGCGGGACAGCTCTGACTGTTCTTCCTGAAGTTCAGGTGGAATCCCTTTCCCTGTAGCTTGAATCCATTGCTCCTTGTCCTAGTTTCTGGAGCAGTGGGAACAAGCCTGTTCCTTCATTGATATGACATCCTTTCAAATATTTAAACATGGCTATCATGTCCCCTCTGAACCTTCTCTTCTGCAGACTAAACATCCCCAGCTCCCTAAGCTGCTCCTTGTAGGGCTTCCAGACCCTTCACCACTTTGGTCACTTTAGCCTCCAGCCTCTGCTTAAAAACCTCCAAAGAAGGAGACTCCACCACATTCTACTGAGGCCACATATTCCATCGCCGAACAGCTCTGACTGTCAGGAAGTTCTTCCTGAGGTTTAAGTGGAATCCCTTTTCCAGCAGTTTGAATCTGTTGCTCCTTGTCCTAGTCTCTGGACCAACAATTTGATTGATGCCATTGAATGTGGCCAGTGCAAGTAGGAGAGAAATTCCTTTCAGTCCCTTTTTGAAAAGCAAGAAAAATCAGTATTCATACATTTTGGAGCTAGAAAGAACTTGAAGCTTAAAACATTTGAATGCAGGAAAATGTCAGACTGACAGATTTTTCTCATCCATACACTGACATCAAATATCATGAGCTCCTTAATTGATATGCATGAGCTACACAATTTCTATATGAACTTAACTAGAAATGCTGCTGCTGCTTATAAAAACTTCTGGCTTGCAAAAACATTGACTTAAAGCTGGTATGATCTTACTTTTTCTGGCCTTTGCATGAACATGCAAAACCGGTCCAGAGACTGGAAAGTCCAGACTGTTTTGTTGGTGGTGTCATCAGACAAATTGAGAACGGTTTATTGTTGTTATTGTTGTTGTTGTGATGCCACTCAGATCAAGAACTGTTGAGCTCAGTCACTTCAAACACACTCCAGAAGCCTAGAATTTGGCAATGAAATGAAATCAATTAAAGACCTCCCTTGATTGCTTCAGATAAGTTACCCACTCCGGAAAATGAAAGAGTTGGTCCTATTTTATAAAAGCTCATTGTTTTGGTGACTGCAGCAACTGTAAAGCAGTCTCCCAAAAGGGGAATTGGATGATTTTTCAAACCCACTTGAAGTTCCCTACAACTAGCAATCTTGAAAACCCCAACCTGTGAAACATCAATTGAATACTACAGGAGGGTAAAAATTAGACAGCAGTATTAATGTGTTCGCTTCTGGAAAAGCCAGCCTTAATGGTTTCTTCCTTTTGTTCATTTCTTTGATTGCTTTTTCAAAAGGAAACTCCTGGGTCTGGAGATTGTGGAGAAAAGAGGTACAAAGGAGGAGAATTACAGGGCAGCTTATGCATATGAATGATTCATCACTTCAGGTAGTAAAAAATTTTAGCTAAAAGTGTGTGTGTGTGTGTGTGTGTGTGTGTGCACGCAGACACACCTTCAAGTTGCCTGTCAACTTATGGCAATGCCATGACTTTCATAGGGTTTTCATAGGCAAGAAATCCTCAAAGGTGGTTTTGCCAGCTCCTTCCTCTGAAATATAGTCCACAGCACCCGATATTCATTGGTGGTCTCCCATAGAAGTACTCACCAGGGCAAAAATACAGTAGTCTTGTTCTTCCTAAAGGGGTCACTCTCAACTAAAGATCCTACATGGGCCAAGAGCCTACATGGAGAAGTGCACCATTCAATTCACAGTTTATATGGTGGTGTTTTGTTCCTGGCTTGCTAGCAAATTGTGGTATTGTTCAACCAAATGCAGATGTACATCTGTGTGTGCAGCGCATGAGGTATGCACACATTCCCTTTGCAACTGTGTGTGATGTACTTGTTAATCTGTTCATGATGTTCAAGTATGTGCAATAGCATCATGCATGCAACTTCACTTCTGCAATCTTAAACCAAATATGTCTGTTCCACATCGAACAACAATGTAAAACAGCAGTAGGATTCTGGTCTTTGACTTGTCAAGTGTATCATTGTTTGTTTGCTTATTTCTCTCTCTCTCTCTCTCTCTCTCTTTCACTCCCCTCCCCAAAAGCCCTTTCATCCTGCACAGTTACAGTGCTATAATTCTACTTTTAACTGCCATGTCTATACCTTAGGGAATCCTGGGTTTTGTAGTTTGGTGGGGCACTAGAGCCCTCTGGCTGAGAATTCTCAATATCCTTCCCTAAACTGCTGATCCCACAATTTCATGGATGTTGCCATGGAAGTTCAAGTAAAACCAGTGTTTTAAATGCATGGTGTGAAAGGGATCCACCAGGAGGACAAAGAGAAGGAGACGGAAGAGGGCTGCCCAAAAGGGGTTATGATAGTCCCTTCTTCTCCCTCCATTTCTTGCTATTTTGTGTGTTCAAGTCATTTGCGACTTAATTCTTGGCAGAATTTATTCAGAGGAGGTTTGCCTTGCCTTCCTCTGAGGCTGAGATACTGTAACCTGCCCAAGGTCACCCAGTAGATTCCCATGGCCAAGTGGGGATTTGATCCCTGATTTCTCAGTGTCTCCCTCCATAGTAAGCCCACACTGACACCAAACAGCCAGAACAAAACAGTTTCCTCCAAAGTGGTTTGGCTTCGTTCCAGTTCACAAAGGAGAGATGTGGGTCTCTCTCAGCAGATGTCTATAGCGGAAACTTGTCCCCTTTACTGTTTGGGTTCAACAATGGAGGCATTAGTGAAATGAAGACAGCAGTTTCTATATATTGACTTGTTGGTCCAGATGTCTTGCATTCTGGATGAGCAATACGGAACTGAAGCAAACATTTGCCTTATAATTTATAGCAGTTCTGGAAAATCTACCCCACAGAAGCGTATGACAACATATAGCAAATGGTAGGTGTATGCAGGATATAGTTTAGCCAATGATTAAACAGCAGCAATCAGCCATAATGGAAAATTACCAAGGTTTCACCTGTTGATAACTATTCACGTTGAACCTTTCCTCTGCATTTCAGATTGTCATTATTATTAGCAGAAATTGCCAGTTAGCTGACAGTAGGGTCAACACTTTTCTGACAATGCTTAATTTGCTTTCCTTTGAGGTTCTTAAGAACTTAATAACTCCTCAGCTTCTAAAACGCTCAGTAGTTGAAGGAACTTTTTCTATACCTTGATTGGACCTTATGGTCAACCTCTGACCTTGCTCTTCACTTCCCAACGACTGTCCTCTTACACTCTCTGCTAACATTCCCCTCCTCCTCCCTCTCCTTTACTCCCATCAGATGGAGAACTATTATTTCCAGGTCAAAATAACAAGTCACAGCTAAGGCTAAGGGAACCATGTCTCTTATCTTGTCTTTCAAGTCATCTTCTGTTTCAAGGGTTGCCCAGTCCCATGTTATCCCACTGGAAAACCCTGTCCCAGGGTCTAAAATTTTGATATTAAAATATGATTCCATGTGCCTGAGAGGTCACCCGGATGAGCATGTAGGCAGCAACGATTGAATGACTGAAAACCAGGTTAGGCCAGTAAACCCCCCCATCACGTAGCCCCAGGAGACCTCAAGCTGTGCAAACCCACAGTAGACAAAGGGTTCTCAGCCCCTGAGAAGCTGATTTGAAGGGATTAGCGTGTTTGCCTCAGGTTGAGCCAAAATCCTATCAGGCAAGGACCATTTCAGATCCTGAGACTTTGGCAACACCTTGTAATCTCATCATGCAAAGGAAGTTACCATTGTAGAGCTTTTCTTTCTTGTTGCAACACTCATTGTTCTCCCCAGGAAAGGATAAGCCCTCCAGGTACTTTCCCCCTGCAAATAGTCCCAGTTTTTGAGCATTTCTTTGGATCACTCCTGGTCATCCCAGCAGACCATTGCTCCGTCCTTTGAGTAATCCCCTCAACCCTCTCCGTGCTGAGCTCCTTCACTGTTTTTCCCGGACCAAGGACTTCAGGAAAAGGTGCAGCATTACCCCAGCTACAACCCCTTCAATATTCCCCTATCCAGTTTCCTCTCTTTTGCTTCTTAATAGGTCTTGAGTGAGTGTGTGAGTGATTGCGTTGGTGTGTGAGACTTTGATTCAACAAAATCATTTTACTGGGCATCTTTGTTTGGTTTCTGGCTTGGCCTGACCCCATAAAAACTGGGTAAAAAGACCCCGCTAGGTTACCCTGCCTTTTTCATTGCTATTGCTCATGCTCTGGCTAGTTTCCATTCCCCATCATGTGGAGCACATTGAGGTGTCCCCAAGGGACCCCAGGAATCAGGGTAACATCCAGCCCAGTTTAAAACAAAAGCACCCTAACAATGAGACTCTGTAGTCCATCCACAGTTCCTGCTGAATCATCTGTGTGTTTGCAAGACATGGGTCTCTTTAACACTACACAAGTTATAGAACTTTGATTCCACTTTAACTGCCATAGCTGCATCCTATGGAATGCTGGGATTTGCAGTTTGGTGAAGCACTAGGGTGCTCTGGTAGAGAATTATAAGTACATCACCAAACTACAAATCCCAGGACTGCAGAGGGTGCAGCCATGGCAGTTAAAGCAGAATCAGAGCACAATAAATGGGATGTAAATCCTTGATGATTTTATCTTCACATGAATAATTATGGCAGTTTTCTTGCTGGTGCAGGAGAAAAGAAATATTCCTTTGCAGTTTTTTCTCTGTATTTGAATGTCCCAAATTGGTGTGGAGGAAACAGGTATGTTTTCACCTGCAGAGGAAACTGTTCTCTGTTTAGGAAGCCCATGTTTGTGCAGAACACAGAGGGAGAGAAGTTTACATATATGCACTTATGCGCACACACAAATCACATATGTTCCTCCACAGAATAATTCCTCCACAAAAATGTGGACATCAAATATCAAGAGAAAATTGCACAAAATTCTCACTGTTTTAGTATTTTTCCAAGTGGGGTTTCCCATCTGTCAGAAGACACCTTTTTTTTTTAACCTGGGGACAAAAAATTATGAATATTCTTTCTCCCTCTAATGCAGAGCCCTTGCTTTTCTTTCCCACCCCTTTGCAGATATCCGCATTTAATTTGAGTCTGATTATATCTCTACAGACAACTTCTCCAGGAGTTCCTAAGTGTAGCAGTTTAACTACCCAGAGAGTGGGATGGCAGAGTCTGCATGTATTACTAGCTCTGGTCTAGAATATTTCAGCAACAAGGGATAAACACACAGATAAAAGTTGTATTTGGTTTCACAGCATTTCCAGCAATGACTTTAATTGGTCAAACTATGTGAGGTTTTGACATGAAAGAGGAAGCCTGCTGGTTGACCACTTTGTGGTTTATCAGAACGCTGGAGGGAAGAGCTGTCAACTGCCATCCTGGGCCGCAGTCCCTTGAGGCTTCCAGTCAAGGGAGATGGCTTTGCCAAAGCGTGAGCTTTCAAGCTAAGCCTCCTTGATGCCTGCATTCCTGAAGGCCACAAGCTTTGCCACACTAGCCAGGCCATGCAGCCTCCCTAACCACTTGGGATGCCTTGCAAATTGGTTCCGTGTGTCCTCAGTAGGACAAATAGATGAGCTTTCAGTGAGAGGCATGGCAGGAATGGGGCGAGAAATGAGAATCTCAAAGCCGAATAGGCTGGCATAGCTTGTGGCTAACCAAGGTGAATCTTCATTCTGAAGCAGCATGTAGTAGCTCATGAGAAGGATTCAGTAAACCTCTTGGTTTTGAACAGCATTCTCAGGAATGCAAAAACCAAGGATAGGAGTCGGGGTGGGGAAATCCAGCAAACACATGGCATGCCAAAATAAGTAGCTGCCTTGTTCAGAAAACTAGCCATAGTTCACAGTCCTTAAACAGAGTCTATAGTAGCATTCACAGTCAAGGTTTACAGAAGTTTATAAGTCAATTACCATTCCTGTTTCAGCAGTCCAAGTCAGTTCAGAGTGTCAGTTCAATGGAGTATCTAGCAAAGTAGCTAGCACACAAAGCAAGGGTCAAGGTTTTTCAGGAATACAAGCCAAGGATCAAAAGAAGACCACATTGCTTCTACTGAAAATAGCAGTTGTCTGCAATAGACTACTCTCCAACCCATCTCTGGTATTTATTGGCCAGCAGCCTCCTCTAGCTGTTTCCTCATTAAAAAGTCATCTCTATATAAGTGCTCTGAATCTCATGTGCTCTCCCTTTCTCATCTATTTTGGGCTGCAGTAAATATTGCCATGTTCATTTCTCTGTGTTGTGGCTGTCAAGGAGGATCCTTTCTGGGTTTGCACCTGGGTCCTCTGGGACTGGAAGCCGGTAGCCTGTAGCTGGCTCAGCAGCTCATCTGCAGTGGCACCTCACTTAAACAGAACAGACAGAATGATGTACAAGGAAGTTCTCTTAGAACAAGGATGGGAGAAATGTAACCCATGGGCTACATGAGGTCCCCACCAATTTCTGTGCTCCCCAAGCCACTTTGACACATCTGATACCTTGCTTCTCCAAACTGATTTTTTTTCCACTGAAGAAATTTGAAAACAGGATATCACCACACTTGCGTGAACCCCTTTTACCTTTTGATGATATCTTCCACTGCAAAAATCAGCCACAAATAAGCCACAAAAATCCAAAGTACAAATTTCTGGTTACATTTGCTGCTGATTTTCAGCCAAAATTGTGATGTTGCAAACCACTGGGAGGGCATAGGGTGACAACTTGCTCACTGCAACAATCACCTATCCCTGAATTTGAATAAGGAAGACCACTGGCCCACCTAGTACTGTATAGTCTAGGCTACAGATAGGAAGATTTAGTCCTCCAGATGTTGTTTGATTCTACTTGCCATCAGCCCCAATCAGCATGGTCAATAACATCAACATTGAGAAATGGAATCCAGGAACACACGGAGAGGCTGTTATGTCCTACTTGGAAGAGGCCTCTTTGGACAAAGAGTGGAAGAGGAATGCCAAGATAACAGGCCCCAGATGGAGGCTAGCAGGTCTGACTTGGCACAAGCAGAAGCAGAGCCCAAGCCCAGTCCCAGTCCATCTACAGAGGCCCTCCACCTTGTAAAGCATTGTAAGTTAAAATGCTGGGAGCAAAAGGTCAGGAAATACCCTGATCCTTTTTAAAGGGAAGACATTCAGCTAATGAGGCCAGCTCTGCTGATTTACTGTTGGCTATAAATTAGCTCAGCCAAGGCCATTCCATTACTGTAGACAAACAGCTGCAGCACTTCCTTGCTACTTTGCCTGCTTATGTCTGATATTGTGGATCTCTGCCTTTCAGGACACATTTTGGACTATGACCAGTTTTCTTATTTAGACCTTAGACTGTCTAGACCATACTTCTGCTTCCAATTATAAGCCTATGTAAATCCTGGGACTGGCTTGCCAGTTCCTGCTAACTCCCTGTGTACTCACCTGGATGCTTGCCAGCCTTAAAAAAGAGCAAACACCCAATTTCCCCAGTCATGTGTAGTGGGTTTGCTGGGTTTGAGAAAGGATTTTTTTCCTTGCCCTGCCTGGGGATTTCAGGAATTGAACCCAGATCCTTTCTTTCTTTCTGTCTTACAAATTATATGCTGCTTCAAAGAGACCAAAACAGAAATGAAAAACAATTAAGGCATTAAGAGAAAACATCAGTTAATAACACACAAAAAAGTAGCAGGTGGCAAAAATAGAGCTTGTGCACCCATCAATAACACTAAGAAGTAAAAAAAACCTATCAAAAATCATTACAGTGTTAAACCACTGGTAGACCAACCTGGGTTCATAAGCATTGTTGAAGGCAACTAGGCTGGAGAGTGGCCTTGAACAAGTCACAATCTCACAGAAATAGCCTGACAAAATTGTGAGAATGAAATGGGCTATAGTCGTGTACGCTTCTCAGTCCTGAGCTCCTTGGAGAAAGGCTGGGCAACAAAAATAAGTAACAATAGGTTTTTAATGACTAATAAGATCCTGATCAATATTCCTGCATGTGATGGTTTAGTGGTTAGAACTACAGACTGAGATTAGGGTTATTTCCCCTCCAACGTGGGACCTGCAGTCCAAAATACCTAGAAGGTATCAGGCTGGCGATCTTCTTCAATGTGGTGTCTTCTAGATGTCCTGGATCTCACCTCCTACAATCCATCAGCATTGGCTCTATTAGCTGTTACTGCTAGGGACTACAAAGTGTAACTTGAAGGTGGATATTAGACCATGACCAACAAACAAATCCCCTGCATATCTAAGTGAATTTACATGTGGGTCGAAAGGAAGGTTGAGAGGCAACCTGATAGCTATGTTTAAATATTTGAAGTGATGTCATATGAAGGATGGAGCAAGCCTGTTTTCTGCTGCTCCATAGACTAGGACATGGAGCAATGGCTTCACACTTCAGGTAAAGAGATTCTATCTAAACATCAGGAAGAACTTCCTGACAGTAAGAGCAGTTTGACACTAGAATGCACTGCCTTGGAGTATGGTGGAGTCTCCTTCTTTGGAGATTTTCAAAGAGAGGCTGGATGGCCATCTATTGGGAATGCTTTGATGGTGTATTACTGCATGGCAGAATGGGATTGGACAGGATAGCTCATGTGATCTCTTCCAATTCTATGAGTCTATAAAAACACCACAGGCCTAAATCCTATTGTTAGTTATGACTAGAGCAGATATATTGAATCAATGAGTTTCCTCCATGTATTACCTTACTATTCAATGGTTGACTGAATGGTTCCATTCTACTTAGGACTAACCAAAAGGATGCCAGCCATTGTCTTCCAGCTCCATTGGAGCTGCAAATTCTTACTCTTTCTTACTTATGTGCCATTGTGAATGCTGGAATCCAATAGGATTAGCATAAAGACTATTAGCACCAGAGTACCTTCAGTATTTGTCCTTAAACCTAAATACACAGCCATGCTATTGGCTTATATTGGCATTATAATGTGTGAGATTGGCCCTTTCTGCACGAGGCAAGTGAATCACTCCATGGCGGTTCTTCTTGGGTCCGAAGTAACTCAGACTTTCCCTGGAGCCCTTCCGCAGAGCTCCTCCATTAGTCCAGGACGAACCGGAGCAGTGCGAGGTCTTTAGATCCACACTGCTCCGGCTGAAAATGGCAGCTTCCTGTGGCTTCCAGCTGAAAATGGTGGCTTTGTGGGTGCGGATCAACCGCTGATGCTGGCCACTCCCACAGCCCTCCCTCTGCTGATCGCAGGCTTGCATTGGTGCGAGCCTGCGTATCTGCACAGATAAGCAGGAATGCGATGGTGTGTTCCAGAAAATTGAAAGACCGGATTTTTCCAATCTTTCCTTAGCATGCTGGAGAACCACGTGGAGGTGGTTTGGATTGGACTAAGGTGCGGAACTAAGTTAAATAGTCCGCACCTAGTCCGATCCAAGGTGCGGACGACCTCCGTGCCTTGGTCCGTTGTAACATCCACGTGCGGAAAGAGCCATTGCTATTGATCAAGCTGGGCCGATTTCCTCCTCTGAACCACCCCCATGACAGTATTCCCAAATAACTCTGTCTTTATTGGAGTCTTTCCCAAAATGGTGAATGGCTTGGTGACCTAACAGAACAGAGTTTTATGACTAAGCAAAAGTAGTATCAGTTGTGCCTATGTCAGTGAGGGTGGTGAATGTACTCATGGCGTTCTGTCTTTACAGGAGCTATCCAAGGTCCTGAATATATTGCAGGATAGAACTCAGCATCATGAACAGCTTCTCTAAAATTCCGGCTAAAAACCTGGACCAGATTCAACATTTCAGGGAAATGGACGCCACCAGCAGTCACAAAGAAGCACCTAATCAACACTCTGAATTTTCCCATGGAAAAATGGGAGGGGAAAAGGCAGCAAGCATTTTTAAGCAGTTCTGCAGGGGAGGTTCTAAGAGAACAGCATAAAAAAGGGATGGGGAACAATGCACAGTGTTTTAAGTAAAAGCCGCCAGGCACCTTTGAGGGAAAGGGCCTCACGAAGATGCATTTTAGGGCAGATAAGGAAGGAACATGCACCCTGGAAACAGGACATTCACAAAAGGAAAGTCAGCTCTTTGCTCTGACGCCATTGTCATTTGCAGACAAAATCTCCTCTTTCTTTTCAACTACAGAGAGAAGGTCAGATGAGATCTAACAGCTTCATTTAACAAAAGGGCTGTAAGGGTGAATACAATCAGCTCCCAAAGTCAAGGAATAGCTTTCCATTACAAATGCTATTACATAAAATTATATTATTGCCTTTTCTTTCCTTCTTTCTTGAGGGTGTGTGTGATCAGGGAAGAGTGGACCAGTAATCTGTGGGTTTTTCTGAGTCCATCATTTATTCTGCATATGGTCAGCTGTACATTACTAGCCCGAACGTCAGAGCTGGGCTAGGAAAAGGCTATAAAACTCAAATGAAGATTAACTGGATGGGTGAGCTCAAAATTTTGCCTGCATATTAAATCTTGCCTGTGCATCCAAGTCAACCTTAATGGCTCTGCTTATTTATTTTAAAGCTCATAGTAATATTTTGACAGCTAGCATGTTGTATTGGTTTTATGGCTCTGGAGACCAGGGTTTGAATTGCTGCTGAACCATGGAAACTAATTTGCATTCTCTCAGCCTTGGAGCCCTCTGAACAAATCTTGCCAAGAAAACACTGTGATAGGTTTGCCTTAAGGTTGCCGTAAGTTGGAAATAACATGAAAGTACACAACCAAAAAGTAATATTCTGCAGTTCCAATTTTCCATGTAAATAGAACTATTCAGGACAGGAATGTTTTCCCCAAAGCTACTTTCTCAGCTGTCCCTATTCCAGTCTTTTTCAACACCATTGTTTCTTTTGGTGGCTGCTGCTTTAGTTGGTGGCAGGTGGAAATCTGTCAGTCTTCCTTTTTTTCCCTTTTTCTGTTCCTCAGAATCCCACTGGGATTGTTGGGTTGTTATGATTCTATATTAAGTACAATACCTTCCTTTTCTCCAACGAGGAAATGTAGGTTTATGTTGGTGCCTTTCTTCTAAAACTGGAATGTATTTTGTATACACCACCACCCACCCACCCTCCCTCCTTCCCTTGTTTGTTTGTTTGCTGGAATTGTGTTGGTATCACACACACAAATAGGCTGAGATCTTACATTGTCTCAGTACAGTGCAAATAGAGTAAGACTACACAAGCATCACACAATCCCTGTGCTGAATATCATTGTAGTGCAATGTACGGGCACAGCTGTCAGCTCACTGCACAATACATAATTCACAGAGGCAGTGCATAATGCTCACTTATGCTCTGCTCCAGGGGATTTATCACACAAGCCTGTTGTCTTGCAGCAATTGCATTATTTAAGGATATGAAAACATACCAGTATAGAGACAATCACTATCACATCATCTTTGCAATAACACTATGCTGCCAGTTTGGTGATGCATGTTCTCACACTTGGTCTTCTGCCCTATTGCACTGACTCTGCCTCCCTTCCCCTATTCATGCTACCTAGCACATGTACTATTTTTTTCTTTTTTTAAAAAAACCTTTGCACAATTTCAATATGTTGGGAGAATTCTTCCCAATGAATTCTATCTTTTTCGTACTGTGTTGCCATTTCAGCATTTTGATCTTCCAGAGTCACAGCTGGTTGTCTTGACGTAACAAGATGCTGCCCCAGTGAGTCCTACGCTTTCACATACCTAGTTATTCTCTCTTCATACTAGAACTATCAGTCCCAGAATTCCTTTTGCATACAAAAGAAGGAAGGTCTGATATGGGAAGAAGCAAGGTGCTATAATATTCTAAGACACTGATGCCAGAGACAGTGGGAAATACTGCTGCTGGTTAGAGGTCAAAAATATTTGTTTTATTCATTTATAGCCTGCTTTTCTCCCAATAATGGGATTCAATGACACATTTAAAAACTGTACGCATGAAAAACTGAACAAAGACATTAGTGGAAGTATAAATATAAGTTATTTAAAAGAGATTAAACAATTTATGAAGTTGAAACAGTAAAAACATAAAAGTTAATTTAAAGACTGTATTGTTATTGTTGTGTGCCTTCAAGTTGTTTCTGACTTTTGGCAACCCTAGGGTGAATCCATCATGGAGTTTTCTGGGGGCTGAGAGTGTGTGACATGCCCAAGGTCACCCAGTGGGTTTCCATGGATGAATGGGGCACTGAACTCTGGTCTCCAGGGTCATAGTCCAATGCTCAGACCACTATGCTATTCTGGGTCTCAAAAGACCATATAT
The DNA here is from genome assembly GCA_948472985.1 of Iguana delicatissima. NCBI lineage: Eukaryota > Metazoa > Chordata > Lepidosauria > Squamata > Iguanidae > Iguana > Iguana delicatissima. The sequence goes on along the minus strand of CAOKZL010002074.1, from coordinate 38,444 downwards.
AAAGTTTAAACTGTATCTGAGAAAATGCATTTAGTGAAGATGCATGCCTGAATATAAATGCAAATCATTACATCAGAGGTGGGGAAGTTTTTGCCCTCCAGATATTTGGGATTTCCACTTCAGAAGCTCAAGCCATCATGGCCAAAAATATGATTTCCTGGAAGATGTAGTCCAACATATTTGGAAGCCAAGGAGACCCATGCCTGGGTCAGGTTATGGGTTCTTCTACAGAATTGTGACTAGAGCTCCCAGTGATGTTCAGATCCTTCTTGTAGGCTTGGAATCTAATACCAGTGAGAAAAGCAATAACAACTCAGATGTCAATCAAGGAAACCCAAGATGGATCATGAGAGAAAAGCAAGAGGAAAGTGATAGGTTTTCAATAACTTCTTTGTAAAAAAAGCAGAGAGGAAGAGAGAGGTTAGATCAATAGTAGAAGCACCTTCAAAGCACATGGAGTAGTCAGATAAAATGAAGAAAGCCAATAAATAAATAAATAAATAAAGGTGGAAATATGAATTTCAAAAACAAAATTAGCAATCTGGAATGAAAGACTTCAGCTGGAATATGAAGGAAATATAGAGACATGAGATTGCTAGGAGATTTAAGACAGCAAAAACACTTCAAAATGAAGTGTCTTTAGGATGAATAAATTTAGCTCAAATGTAATTGTAAGCAAAGTGAGTCAATGCAAAGGATTATGCAAGCTGAAAGGAAAGAGGAATCAAATGAGCTAATGAATTTAAGATAAGTTATAGCATCCAACGGTGTCAGTGTTGAAGCTAAGATTCCACAGAACGGATCAGTCCTTGGATTAAAACAACAACAAAAAAGCCAGTGTGCTGAATGAATGCTCATTTGAACATCAACTTTGAAATTAGCATATTGTCATAGTTATACAAACAACATTTTCAGTCAATCAGTAGTACTATTCCATATTCTCTGTTGTTGGGTACTTTCACACTAGACAATTAATACCACTATGAATCCACTTTAACTGCCATGGCTGCAATCCATAGAATCCTGGGGTTTGTATTTTGGGAAAGCACTGGAGCTCTCTGGCTGAGAAGTCTAAATATACCTCTCTAAAGAGCAAATCTCAGGATCGAGAGGATGGAACAGTGGCAATTAAAGTGGAATAAGAGTGCTATATTTGTATAGTGTGAAAAAGCCCATTGTTATGTGTCTTCAAGTTGACTCCTACTTATAATGACCCTATCTTAGGGTCTTATAGAATCACAGAGCTGGAAGAGACCACAGGGGTCATTGAGTCCAAACCCCTGCCATGCAGGAAGATGCCATCAAAGCATTTCCCAACAGATGGCCATCCAGTCTCTGTTTAAAAACCTCTAAAGAAGGAGCCTCCATCACACTCCCAGGCAGCATATTCCACTGCTGGTCTGTTCTTACCATCAGGAAGTTCTTCCTAATGTTTCAGTGGAATCTTTTTTTCCTGTAGCTGGAAACCATTGCTCCACGTCCTACTCTCTGGAGCAGCAGTAAACAGCCTCTCTGCATCCTCCATATGACATCCCTTCAAATATTTAAACATAGCTATCATGTCCCCTTTTAACCTTTCCTTCTGTAGGCTAAACATACCTGGCTCCCTAAGCTGCTCCCCTTAGGGCATGGTATTCTTGGCAAAATTTATTCAGAGGAGGTTTGCCATTGCCTTTCTCTGAAGGCAATGAGAGAATATGACTTGCCCAACATCAGCTGATGGTTTTCCACCACTGAACTGGAATTCGAACCCTGGTCTTGAAGACCTAGGCCATTTCCTCACTAGACTGTTATAGTGCTATTATTCCACTTTCAACATCCTGTGGAATTCTGGGGTTTGCAGTTTACTGAGACCAAGGAGCTCTCTGGCTGAGAATCCTAAATGCCCCTCCTTAAACTTCAGATCTCAGGATTCCATAGGATGTTGAAAGTGGAATAATATCACTATAACAGTCTGGTGCAGAAATGGCCCTAGTCTCTCATAGTATATAATTAGCCACTATATTATGCTAGCTCTCTCCGTACCTTTAGTGAAGGTAAAATTTAGAAAATTCAAATAGAAGACGTAGCAAAATAGGCAGATTTGTCCATACTGAGGGATGAAGGAGAATCTCATTTTAGCTTTTTTTTTTTTAAAAAAATTAAAAATATTTTAAATTTTCCAAATTCAAATATGGGGAAAAATGAAATTTATACATTCTTTCTATAGCTGATGCAGATCAGTTTGGAGATTTCCCACTACCTTCCAGGCATGTTTGGTGGGTAGAAGAGTGAGGGCAGGCAGGCCCAAGGAACCTCACCCCCAAGTTACAGGACTTAAGTGAGGGCAAAGCCCTCCAGGCCAGCCCTAAAGATAGTCTCCTTCCCCACACACCAGTTCCCAGGACCTAAAGAGGCAGTTCCAGTTCTGTCATGTACTGGATAACCCACTCTCCACAAAATTTACTCTGAGGTAGGCAGTAGTGTTTATCTGTAGAAAATGCAAGTAACACAGTAAACTTCTTCCAAAGCTGCTGAGACTAAAGCATCTGTACAACTTACAACAAGTCAACTTTGACTTATGGTGACCATATGAATGAAAGATCTCCAAGATCCCTGGCCTTCAGTTGCCTTGCTCATGACTTGCAAACCCAGCACTGTGGTTCCCTTCACTGAACCAATCTACCTCTTGTGTGTTGTCCCTTTTTCCTACTGCTTTCCGCTTTGCTGAGCATTATCATCTTTTCCAATGAGTCTCATGATATGTCCAAAGTACGACAGACTCAGTTTAGTCATCTTGGTTTCTAGGGAGAGTTCAGGTCTGATTTATTCCAAGACCTGTTTATCTGTATTTTTTAGTAACTGAAAAAATCCTTCTCCAGCACCACTCTTCTCTGGTACCACATTTCAGATGAACGGAATGACATTTCCATAAAATTTTAGTGTGTTGTTGTGTGTCTTCAAGTTGTTTCTAAATGATGGCAGTCCTTAGGTGAACGTGTCATGGGTTTTCTGGGGCTTGAGAGTATGTGATATGCCCAAGGTCATCCAGTGGGTTTCCATGTCCAAGCAGGGAAATGGAACCTGGTCTCCAGAGTCATTGTCCAGCATTCAAACCAAACACCACGCTGGCTCAGTAACTGAATGGGTCTACTCAAGTTGGAACTAGAAGTTCAGTCTATGCTCCTGTCTGCATCATCTCTCCACTGTTTTTTTTTTTTATCTTAACCCATGGATCCTCAGACCCAGTACAATACAGTCTGATTCACTATGGTAACCTCTGCCACATATCTGTATCAGCAGAACAGAGAATCCACTCTTATTTTAAGCCCCAACTTTGAATCCAAGGTGTTGAACCTCACTGGCTTTCACCCTGAAATTTAAAGGCGATATCAAAAGTCTCTAACTTGTTTTGGGGACTGGATTTGGCATCTTGGGTAGCTCTTTTGAAATTTGGACAAAAACTTGGAATAGATCCCCAGTTCCATGGAAGATACCAGCTGCCACTCCTATGTCATTTTGTTTATTTCCTGCAACAACACTGCCTTCTGTTCCATGTAGCCACAATCATCCTAGAATCATAGCTCTGTCTCCTTGCATTTAGAAGGAAATTATTTGTGGAGTCCTTTCAACTTGATTTTCCTGGGAGAGTCAGTCCTGGATCCAACCCCACTCAACAGATTGGCTAATGGCTTGAACAAAGGAGAGCCAAGCCTTCTTATCGGTGCTGCAGATAACAACAGACGGCTGGAGATCAAGGAACAGCCTGAAAGCTAAGATTAGAATTATAAAGGGAATCAACATATCACAAAGCTAAGATTAGAATTTTAAAAGAACTCAATGCTTCACAAAATTGGGATGAAAGCAGAAATATGGATTCAGAATGGGAAGAATATAAACCATTCAGTGGTCTAGAAAGGGATGCCATGCAGAAAGATAAGTGGATCCTCTCATGCAGTGAGGATGATAATAAATATAATAGGAAGATGTGGAGACATACCTTGCTAGTAATGGCAGCTGGAGATTCCCAAATCCCTGGGGAAGTAAATCTCCTTTGGATTTTAATCTGAACTTTAAAGAAGTCTATTGAAACTGCTGAACCCAACTGAGGTTCTCTTGCAGAGGTGGGCAAAATGCAGTCTTGGGGCCACCCCTGGCTCCCAGGGGTGTTTTTGTGGCCCTCAGGATCTCCAAAATCCCTAGACTGGCCCTTTTCTGGGCACAAAAAGAGGGTGAATTGAGATGCTCTTAGAATCCTCCAGGTAGAAAATAGGTTTTAAGGCCTCCTTGAAAACCAGCAGAGGACTTCCAGCCACTTTGGATTTTTTTTTTGGTTTTACCTTTGAGTAGTCCATGTGGCTCCCAGGGGGCCCTGGAGCATAAAAATGTCCCTTGGATGTGCAGCTGTTGCCCACACTTGCCCTACATTATGCTTGCATAGGATAAATATACGCTGTCATAGCCAAGTGGTGGTTGTGCTATACCACTTTTCTGAACACTGAATGCTCACATTGGGCACATGGTGTTCTATTGTTGGATCTGTTTGCTTTTTCCCCAGTCCCAGTGAATTAAGGATGCTTTCAATACACTTTTGGGTAGTTATGTACCCTGAAAATGCACAACTACATAAGCAACAATTAATACTTGGGCAACTCCAATTATGCAACTATGAATTGAATATGGATGTTCAGCTGTGGCCCCAAAAGTATCATAACTTAGGCCATTTCCACACTACACTGTTATAGTGCCATTATTCCACTTTCAACATTATGTGGAATTGTTGGGTTTGTAGTTTACTGAAGCCAAAGAGCTCTATGACTGAGAATTCTAAATGCCCCTCCTTAAACTGCAAATCCCAGAATTCCATAGGATGTTGAAAGGGGAATTATAGCACTATATTAGTGTAGTTCAGAAATGGCCATAGAATCATGGAATCATAGAGTTGGACGAGACCACAAAGCTCATCAAGTCCAACCCCCTGCCACACAGGAGCACACACTCAAAGTACCCTCAGCAAATGGCCATCCAGCCTTTGTTTAAAAACCTCCAAGGAAGGTGACTTGACCACACTCCGAGGCAGCATATGTCACTGTTGAATGGCTCTTGCCATCAGGAAACTCTTCTTGATGTTTAGGAAAAATCTCTTTTCCTGTAGTTTGAATCCATTGCTCCATGTCCTAGTCTCTGGAACAGCATAAAACAAGCTTGCTCTGTCTTCAACATAACATCCACTCAAATATTTAAACATGGCTATCATGTCACCTTGTCACCTCGTAACTTTCTTTTCAGCAGGCTAATCATACCTAGCTCCCTAAGCTGCTCTTCATAGGGTGTGGTTTAGAGCATGTGGTTTGGAGCATGGATGAGGGCATGTGTTAGAGAAGTTACATACACATAGAAACACTAACAGGATGCTAGCCCCTGTTTTGCAGACAGGTTTCAGCACCTTGGAGAGCTCATTTAAAGTTTGTATCAAATCCGGAATGATTTCACTGCCTTGCTGACATGGAAGCCACCAGCCTTCACTGCTGTGCAGTGTTTATTCCAGTTAAACTAGCAAAAGCCACATCCTGATGACCCCACTCTCTTTTGCTATTATGCTAAAGCAAACTCTTACAACAGATCTACTTTAATTGTAAAAAACAGAATGCATTCTTCATGACCTAGTGTCCTTGACTTTGCTCATTGTGATCTGTTTTCCGTTATAATAAGAGCAGAAATAAACCCTCAGAGAGGGTGAATTATGCATAAGAGAGGCCACTGGAAAGTTCAAGAAAGGAAGAAAGAGAAAGAAAGGGAGCAAACAAGACGAGAGAGCAGATTTAGGATTCTTCTGATAGTTTAAGGTTGTCAACTAGCCACGTAAAAATAAAATAATATGGCTTGGGTAGATTTATGACCTTTGAAGTAATTGGCAGTATTGCCTGCATCAATGGAAAATTCAGGGACAACACAAAAAAGTGTTTATGAAAGAAGGCAGGAAGCTGCTGTTGTTGCTGTTTGCTGTGGGTTAGCTTTGATTCAGGGTGACCCTATGGGTGAGAGACCTCCAGGAGCTTCAGTCATAGGCCATTTCCACACTAGACTGTTATAGTGCTATTATTCCACTTTCAATATCCTATGGAATCCTGGGATTTGCCTTTGAGGCACCTCCCTAAACTGCAAACCCCAGGATTCCATAGGATGTTGAAAGTGGAATAATAGCATTATAACAATCTAGTGTGGAAATGGCCGTAACCTGCCCTGCTCAGGTCTTGAAAACTCAGAGCTTTGGCTTCCTTGATCCGGCTGATCAATTTGTATGCGCTCTGTTTCTTTTCCTATAACCTTCCACTTTACCAAACATTATAATCTTTTCCAGTGAGTCACATGCTCTCATGTTGTGCTCAAATAGCCCCAGTTTAGTCATTGTGTGCGGGAAATTTTGGGGCACGTTTTTGATATGCTGGGCCATTTTAGGCCTAGGAAAGACTTTTTTTTTAAAAAGGAGGTGGATTCCAGCCATTTCCCTTTAAAAAATGTCTTTCCTGGGCCTAAAATGGTCTAGCATATCCTAAAATGGCCCAGCATTTCCTGGGTCTAAAATGGCCCAGCTTCCAGCCATTTCCTGTAGTTCAGAAGGGCCTCGCATAGGCCTAAAATAGCTCAGGAATGCCTAAAAACATGACAAGAATCTGCCCCCCCCCAGCATGGTGTACTGGTTTGTGCATTGGACTGCACCTCTGGAGACCAGGATTCGATTCCCTGCTTGGCCATGTAAACCCACAGGGTGACCTTTGGTGTGTCACATACTCTCAGCCCCAGAAAATCCCATGATATGTTTGCCTTAGTGTTGCCATAAGTTGGAAATGATTTGAAGGCACACAACAGGAACAACAATGCCCCCATGCCTCCCGGAGGGTATTTCGGGGATTTTTTCTTTTGCAATAATTGTGGTGCAGAGTTTGACCCTCCAGGGTCTCCTGGTGAGATAATCTGCCCCCTAGCTTTGCAAAATTGCACAACACTGCTCTAGGAGGTGCGATTCTAATCTAGAATAAGGCATGGGATCATATGGATTCAGCAACACTCTTCCTCTTCAAAAATACACAACTTTTTTTTTTTAAAGCAGGTTACCTAATTACTTCCAGATTTATCAGGAGGGACTGATAAAATCCATGGAATGTTCAAGAGGGTGGGAAATGGCCTTCAGACTTTGTGAAGTTGTTTGCCATTGGGGTACAGGAGAACTTTCCAGAACAATGCAAGGCACAAAAATACATAAACTTCACACATTTCATAGGAGAAAACTCTCACTCATGTGGCCGAGCAACATCAGAATTTGGTCAAGACAGCAAATGTGATTAATGAGGACAAGTACATTGCCGTTGTTTTCCACGATGGCAAATGTTATTCAGGAGGAGCAGTACACTTGGAGAGACTGCAGCAGTTTGATTTTTCCTGAGCTTACTGGGAAGGGCAAGATTCTGCCATCCTTGCCTCTCCCCATCGCTGAGTTAATTGATTGCAAACTACCATGCACTTTGAACTTAGTTTTCAACCACTGACCCAAGTGGAGGAAGTGAGAGAAGCTGAGACTGTTGAAAAGCAACTGAAAAAGTGGACTGGCAGAAGATTAATCAGGATAGTCCCTACCAAAGTGAGAAAGCTCGGCCCCTCCCAAAATTGCAAACCCCAGGATTCCATAGGATGTTGAAAGCGGAATAATAGCGCTATAACAGTCCAGTGCGGAAATGGGCTAACTGTGTACAGCAGAGGTGGGGGCCAGTTTTCTACACTTGAGATCCTCCTGGGACTTATGCACAAACCCAAAATTTAAGAAAAAAGCACCTGAAAGTAGACAGAAGTCCACTGCTAGCTTGGGTAGTATATTGATATTAAAGAGGGCGTACTTAAAAGGCAAATCTAGACAATGTGATAAAAGAAGAATGGATTATGTCAAGGAGAGGTGGGAATATTAATATAAGGGAAAAGATCTGAGAATCTACAGTAATATCTGAGATCTCATAGAAATGCTTTTACTATTTTTGGCTGGCATTGTTCAATAATAACAATGGAAATTGTTTACAGTTAAAAACTTTGCTAAGGCAAATTACCTATGTTGGGATAGGAAAAAGAGCAGATCAGACTGTGGAAGGGTAGGAGAGGGATTTAACAACAATAAGAGTTTGTTTAGTCTTGAGTTATAGAAACCCATGTAATAGGTAAAAGGAAGTCAAAAGGAGAATATCTCCTCTTTTGTCTTTTTGTATTTTAGAAAGTATGAAACTGTTTGAATAACTTTTTTGAGTTTTTTTGTGCGTCATGTTTGTTTTGTTGTTTCAAATCTTGTTGTTACTTGGTTGGTTTTCAGTGTCCCTGTCTTGTTATAAAAAAAATCCCTGCTCATGGAAGCTTCTAGGAAAGGCTGTTCACTATTCCCCCTTTTTGGCCAGAAAAATGTTTGATTTAAGGGAGAGTGGGTGGATGTCAGGGGGCCATGTCAGTTTCCAGAACCACACTTTGCCTGCTCCTGGTGTACAGGATTGCAGCTTTATTCTCCAATATGAATGCCATCTTGAATTATTCAAGGCAAGGGTTGTTTTCTTCCATATGTGAAAAAGAATGGAGTGGCCTTCAGAGTCCTTAAGGACTGCATCCATTTATGCAAATGACACTACCTCCAACTGCCACCTCTCTTTAGAAAGGTTCTTTGCATATTTATGTACATTAAAATACAGCATCAGGCACTGTAGCATTATTAAATCTGCTATTGATTTTACGAGTCTGCAAAAGGGAGTAATTGCATGGAAAGAAGCTGGCATCCCAACTCTCAATCTTTGTAAATATGTCTGCAGTATTTTCCTAATGCCCTCTTCTGTGATGTTTGGCTTGCTTATGAGTATACTTCATCTAAAAGTATAAAGCCGTTCTTAAATACCTGCAATCTGTCAGATGATAATTTGAATCTCATTCCCAGTCACTGAGCTCCTAAGTTTAATGAGGGCATTGTCTTCCCCAAAAAGGATTTCTGCCTCCCCGTGAAATTTCGTGCCCCAAATTTTTAGCATTGCAGTAACTTAAAACTCCAGTTGAACGTTTAAAAAAAAAGAAAAAGAAAAAAGAAGTACAACTTAGACATCCAAAGAAAAGGAACAGACACACCTAACAGAAAATGCAAATGTAACAAATATCAGGTTCCTACACACTACATAATTATAGTGCTCTGATTCCATTTTAACTGCCACGGTTTCATCCTGTGGAATCCTGGAGTGCCACTGGAGTGTTCTGGCTGAGAATTCCAAATGCCCTTCTCTCTTCTGCAAATCTCAGGCTTTCATAGAACCATACCAGTTAAAGTAGAATGAGAGCACTATAATTGTGGAGTCTAATCAAAGTCTGCTTGAATAGATTCATGTCCCTTTTTTGTGTGCAATCTTGTTCTAGCTTCCTCTATTCTTATGTTCCCAGAAGAACATCTTTCGGAATGTAGTCATGAGTTTAACTTCCTGGCTTCATCATGTGAACTTGAGATTTGTAACTTCGTGAAGTCCCTAGATTTCTTGGCCAGAGAGTTTTAATACTTCAGTTCAGAAGAGTGCACTCGAGAATGCTGAGTGCTTGACTAATTTCATAAAATGGAGTCATGACAGCTACAACAGTAGCAAATGTCTATCACTGTACATTATAGATGCACCTCTGAAGTTAAGGTGTGCCCTGATGGATGGACAGCAGGGACTGTGGTGGGGCAGCAGCCAGCCTGTTACCCAGACTTCTGGGGGTCCCTGGGGGGCACTTGGATTTGCTTCAAAAATACGAAGGTTGGGGAAATTAGCAGAGCACTGCTTAGCAAAATGGAGGGCAGGGCAATGCAGTGAGATCTTTTATCCTATGTCTATGGGATCAGACTGCATGAGAGAGAGAGAAGTCAAGTGTCCTTTTAAAAGTGTTTTATTTGGCAGAATTGGCAGATTTTCCTCACACTCACACAGAGCAGTCATGCACACAATCACACAAGGACTACTGAATTAGAAAATCTTAAAAGTGGGGAAGCTAAGGGAAGAAACTGAATATACTGCACCTGATCTTGAAGACTGCAATTCGGGAAAACACAGGAATAGATCAGGAGACAAATAAAAAGACTGATGGTAGCCTTCAAACTAGCAGACGCTGGTCAAAGGTGGAAATTCTCCCAAAAAGGAGAGAGCGAGAGAAAGAGCAAGTGAACTAGCCAGCGAGACCCCCAAAATGAGACCTAATTATAGTACAAAACATGCCTGGGGGGACAGACCCTTTTCCTGGGAAAGGACAGAAACTAAGTTATGCAGATGGACCTCAGATTTGAAGTTCCTGCGATTGTGATTGCTAGCTTCATCCAGGAGACACTTGGTCTCTCAAGGTGTCGACGTTGCGGCCGGCCCATTTGATATATACATATGTGCCTTTCCAAGGTTTTCCTCTGGATACATGACTAGGGGATATTTGGTCAGACCTATGCCAGGGGGTTTCAGCCTTTAGACCCAGATATCTACGTTTCCATCCGGCGAACCTCCAGCTTAATGAATATATAGAAAGCAAATAATTGTCTTCCCCGAGATAGGGTCTGCAGCAGGTAATAAATATCTCACTCCTGCTGTTAGCAGATCATAAATATTTTCTCTCCTATGAAACCATGGGTTACAAGCCCATTGGACTAGCAGCCCAAGTACAGTATCCCTCCTGGTACAATGATAGCTATGCCCTTGAGTTTATTGCTCTCTAGATCAGAGCTTCTGAATCCTCCAGACAAAGCACGTGTATATTTTAAGCAAGAGAAACACATATTAGAGGGAGGGAGAAGGCAGATCAGGACAAATCTATGTCTAACAAAGAACTTGGAAACTTTACGTCTGGTATCCTGTTTGTGTCATATGCACACATAATTTCCCCATATACATGTAGTTGTCCTTTTTTTGGTTATCATGCAATGGCCATATTCCATTCATAGTTGCATAATAAGAGTCCTGCAGGTGTACCTGTTGAACGCATAAGCTGAGATCCTGCATAAAGTTGCATGATGACTGTGCTGCATCACGGAGTGACAAGATGAATGTTTGTGCATTGCAGCAGTGCATAGCTGAATGTGTAAACAAATGGGAAATTCACAATTACAATGCTCAATGCACATGCAATATATGTGCAATGCACAGTAGTACTATATGCACAATAGCACTGCATGTTCAGTTCTGCTTCTGCGAACTTTAGCTGAAAAGGGTCATTATGCCATGGTGAAAAAATATGATCACAGGTGTAAGGGGATTTAAGCATGCCTAAGTCACTAACAGGATGTCAGCCACAGCTGTGTATACTTAGGAGCTGCATAACTTTTTGTTAGTGCCTTCAGTGTACCAAATGGTTCACTGGAATTGTGGAGACAGACACTGCTAGTTGCCCACTGCATAATGAGACAATGGCCTTTTCTGCACTTTGTTTTTGCAACGGGGCAGAGCGTCCTCCAGCGAGGACGTTTGCACTTGGGAGCGGACTGGGTCTGGACTACTTTCTGTAGTTCCGGACTTCAGCCCACTCCGGAACGAGCAGAAGTGGTCGCTCGCCATGCTATTGAAAACAGGTCTTTCAACAGTGTGGCGCACCCCACTCCGTGGCTGCGCCCTGGTGTAGATTTGCAGGCTCGCACCAGTGTGAGCCTGCAGATCTTCAGGGGCAGGTTTTAGGCTGGCGAGCTTCACCGGTTGGTGGAGAGCCTCCACCAACCAGAAGTTGCCATTTTCATCCCTGGAGCAGTGTGTAGCACAGCCACACACTGCTACGGATCAGCCTGGATCCTCCGAGGGAGCACTCCAGTCCGGTGAGTACCAGAATAGGGCGATTTCTTCGCCAAGTGCAAAAAAGCCCAATGAAAAGGCACATTGGCAGATACATAATCTATCGGGCAATGTTGGTAACCACCAGACAGTTGGTGTAGCACAACCACCACTTAACCACATGTCTGCAAATTTACATTGTACACGTGTGATGTGGAATCTGGACCTCCTTTTTTGAACGGCAGCTTCCAAATTTCCCTCAGCCAAAAGGCCAGTTATGCTGGCTAGAGGATTCTGGAAAAGCTTTTTCTACGAGAAAGTGATGTTTTCAAGTTGGTTGTCGTTGTTGCTGTTGTGTGCCTTCAAGTCATTTCCAGCTCATGATGACCCTCAGGTGACCTTATCACAGAGTTTTCTTTGCACGATTTGTTCAGAGGGGGTATACCTTTGCCTTCCTCTGAGGTTGAGAGAGTGTGACCTGCCCAAGGTCGCCCAGTGGGTGTTCACAGCTGAGTGGGGATCTGAACCCTGCTCTCCAAGAGTCCCAGTCCAGTTGTCAAATCACTATACCACACTAGCTTTAGTCACCCATAAAGAAAGCCAAAGAAAAATAAAAGAATGAAAGTGCTTTGCACTTCGTATAATGTCCTTGAGCTTCATCCTTAGCACCGATACATTTTCTTACACAAAGTTCTGCAAATATCCTTTTCAAATATTTTACAGGATTTCTTGTGTAAAGATGCAGGACCTTGGGAATTTCAGTTTTTAACTGCTCTGATCTGTGTTGTTTGAAGAAATGTTCAGTACTGGACTTACTTTATCAATATATTTTGACATTAAACTGTACATTTATCTAAGGGGAAAAATAACTTGACAACCTGCCATACTACATTGATGTAAAAGCCAGAGCAAGATAGAATTACAATCTGCTCAACGATTTTACAAACCCAGGTGGCTGAAGCACCAGAATTAATATCCTCTCATGGTGACTCAAAGCTCCGAAAAAGCTAGGAAACTAGAAGCTAACTCTGATGCTTCATAAAAGAGTGAGAACTATGCAGCTCTCTTGATACTACTGGACTTCATTTCTCAGAATTATTCACCATTTGCTATGCCGGCTAGGACTGTTGGGAAAAAAGCTGTGTCAATTCCTGGAGACATTTGATCTGGCTCTAGTGACGCAGACTTTAGTTATTATACTCTATGTGGGGCTGTTATCAGGCCGAACACCACCACACTTTGATACAGTTTAATTCGTGAGATATGATTTAATTGGCAAAATATATTAATTGGCATTGATATAAAACATACCTTGCTATGGCAGTACAGCCAGACTGAATAAGAGGAGAAGACGGGCCAAATACATGCATTAGGAATTAGGTCAGAAAACATCTCTAGGCATAACCAGGTCATAGTCAGGAAATCACCAGGAAATTCCAGAGATAAGAAGCTGGTAGATAACCTTAATGACTCTGTGTTTTGGACAATAGTGACTGGGAGATTCCCACCTGACTGCTGATTGTCTTAACCCTTTTTCCTCTGACCAAGCAACCTTTCCTTTGTTCTAAAACCTTTCCAACAAGCACTGAGCTGTCAGGGTGACCATTATCTCTTTGTCACCAATGCTAATCCCATCAGCCCATTCCAGACCTTATTGTCCACTCTGCAAACTCCATTGTTTGTTTGCCCAGAGAGCCATTTGCATACTTGCCCTCCAGACAGAAATTGGGTATATAAACCCCTAGTTTTGGCCAATCAACTCTCAGAGCACCGATTGCTGGTCACCACCCTGCTACTCTGATTTCCGGTTGTATACTATGCTTAAACATGAGCCCAAGCCACATTGCTGTTTCTTTGCTGCTCTTTGAGACTGGTAAATATCACCCACGTCTCCCTGAAATCTTGCTATCTAAAACTTTCCTCCCTTTTCCTTCAGTTATCATTGCATAATTGCATTCTGTTTGGATTTTGTGAGTAGGTGATTAATTATCCAAATAAAACATAGTTGCTTGTTTTTGCATCTTTGGGTGGTTCTTCCTGGCAGAAGTACTGGTAAACATAGGTGGAAATATCTCACTAGGTTACCCCCCTTTTGCAGGCCTCCTAATTTGAGCTAATAAATTGCATAATAATTGCATCATGGGTGGATCTCTAAGTCATCTATGTTTTGGGATAACAGAGTGCCTGCATTTTAAAACCACCATCCAAGTACTTGTGACACCAAGTTTGGCTGAAAACTTTTGTGTTTACAATAGAGCTGTAAGTTTAAATGATGATGAATGAATGCTTTAACCGCTAATTAAAATTGTCCTTTCGGCTAGTATACACAGGTACATTTCTGTCTTACCATGTATGATTACATGGGTCAGGGCAGAAAATTATGATATGCTTATGCAAGATGGCATTTGTTACCAGGTATGCCCTCAGAACATACGAATGACTTCATACATGTTCCAAGTATCAAGGATCTTGTAAGTTTGGCAAACAGTACATCAGGCAAATTGAATTCAACAAAACCTATTCACATAAACCTCTCTAAAAGGGGAATTTTATTGAATGTACAGCAATATAGATATACATCATAGTTGCACCGGTAGAATAACAAATATTACGGCAGAGCGTCACGAATGGTAAAGGTACATGCAGCATAGCAAACTTGGAAGATTGAGGGGTCTGGAATTCAAAGCAGTTTGAAGCCATAAGGAATGGGGAGACAAGAATCAAAAGCTGGGGCAATATAATACTTTCCCAGTGGCGTGTGGCTATCTGGAGTGCCAGGGCCACCTAGAAACAGGTTGCCAGGCAACCAGAATAGCTCCTCAGGAGATAAACCCTGCCCAGTAGTATGTGGGAGGGGTGGTGGCAGAGAGGAAAAGATAATATAAGGGCGAACATGGACTTCAGTGAGATTTTTAGCCAGAGAGAGCTCTGGAATAAAGCCCCTCAATCAGCCAGGGTGGTTATCTGAGCGGGAAAGGGTTTTAATTCACAGGTAAAGCCTATAGAGAGGCAGAAGAGGAATTAAACCATCTTAGAATCTGGTCAGGAAGTATGAGCTAGACTGGGGGTTCAGCCTTTGGTGAAAGCGTAGAATGAGTAAGTTTTCCAAGCTCTGTATAAGAGTCCCCTCTCAGGCTCTTAACTGTATGTTAAGCAGAGGACAGGATTTTGACGCTTATCATCAAATTTATGTTTCCTACCATGCTTGTTCTCAAAAACAAAACAAAACGAAACATAAGAATTTCCCATTTCTATTTCACTTCAGTGTACTTTTGCATCGGTGCAAACAGGAGATGTGAGAGATCATGGTCTTGTTGATTGCAAATACATTTGAGGATGTGGGATCCAGAAACCAAAGACGTCAGTCATTAAGGAGAGGCTGTTATATCTGTCAGTCAACCTGATAGCTCTTGACTTTGTGACAAGCAGAGGGAAAAGAATACCTGATGAGATGCTTGCAAGCGAGGACTGCAGATAGTAGTTGAGTGTAAGCGGCTCCCTGGTTTCTCTGCATCAACAGTTCTGTCATATGCTGTCTTTCTTCAGCATCCCAAACCTCTGCTGAGGGTCTTGTTCGCAATAAAAATACACTACCCAGGCATCACCCCAGCCCCTTCAAAGGCATGAGCTGGAAAACATTACATAAAAATTAGCTTCTGGTTCATGGCTGCCTTCTAATGCCTTGCTATGTTTTAAATCTTTCTGAAAGATACTGTGCAACTGCTTAAAATTCAGCAAGGCTATTTTTTGAACTGCAACTTGCAGAATTTTTCAGTGGACTTGAACAACAAGCTCTTTGGACAAATTGAAGTCTCTGAGCTCTTTTCAAAGGCAGTCCGGTTACACCAAAGTGTGGGTGATCCACCCACAATGCCAGTACCTCCATGAAACAGTGGGTTGGGTGGGTTACGGTTGGGTGGGAGATGAGGTTAATGTCCTGCTCATCAAAACATTTTAGAGCTCCAACCCTGTCAACCCTGACTTTCAGAATCATAGAATCATAGAATTCAAAGAGACTACAAAAGCCATTGAGTCTAACTCCAAGCCATGCAGGAATACACCATTAAGGCATTCCTAACAAGTGGCCATCCAACCTCTGCTTAAAAGCCTCCAGAGAAGAAGCCTCCACCACACTCCACTGAGGCAGCCTATTCCACCATCAAATTGCTCTTACCATGAGGCAGTTCTTCCTAATGTTTAGATGGAATCTCTTTTCCTGTAGTTTGAAGCCAGTGCTCTGTGCCCTAATCTCTGGAGCAGCAGAAAATAGGCTTGCACCATCCTTTGTATGACAACCATGATATGACTCAACTATAGCCCTGCTAGGACATTCCATACTCCCATCCCTCTTGGGTTTCTGGTAGGCAGCCAAGTCTGTAATCGTTTTGTCCTTAAAATCATGATGGCTTTTCTGATTGTGTTAAGTGTGTGTATGTGTATTCTCAGAAGATTGGTTTAGTGCGGTTTTAAAGAATGTTTTTAATTTTTTTTTTTCTGTACATCACCTCAGAAGCCCTGGTAGGTCTAGAGATTTCAAAAAATGCTGAGAATTGAAAGATGTGAGATTAAATCAGCATATCCTGGGAAGAGTAGCTTGAAGAAGTTAACCAGGGCTTTCTAGTAGAGACTTCTCAGTTGCCAATCACACTACAAATCTCAGAATATATCCATGGTAGTTACAGTGACATGAAACTACTATAGCTGGGTAACACAGACATACTCCTAGATGACAATTCTCTGACTCACCATGAGAAAAGGCATTTTTTAAAAAATAAACTTCTACAGGAAAGCTATGAATATGGCTGTATGTGGTAGGGAAGCTGGTGGTCGGAGCCTTAGCCTTGGTGACCTTTGGCTTTTTTGCAACTCAGACACTGGCTGGGCAAACAAACCACTGTAAAGTCAAAGGCTCTCATGGTCAGAACCCCGTTACAGCCACGGATGCAGGCAAAACGTCAGGAGCGAATACAAATAGAACACGGTCTCAAAGCCTGGAAAACCCACAAGAACCTATAAACAAACCACTCTTTCCCTTTCATTGTTCTGCCTTCTGCTTCTCTTTCCCAAAACTCTTGCTTCAGTTCTGGCTCAATTTCATTGCAAGAAACCATGTGTGTTTATTGAGACAATCTTCCAAATCCATATTTTAACACTTCTCCTGTATGCAGCATGATATGTTTTTGCAACTGTGCTATAAACCAGTTGGGCTGACTTTTGGGGAACACCTGGACTGAGATCAGGAGCTTTTGCAGATTAAGTACGGTTCAATCTGTTCTGGAGAGGGGGCATTGCTTGCTCCAGCCATGGGTGTAGGATCAGGGAACAGCATAGCCTCCAGCTGTCCTAATTAGGCAAGTTCAGTCCTAATTCTGTCATTCCACTTTCCCAGCTGCTTTTAAAATGTCCAGTTTCTTTCTTCCACTCTCACATTTCCCTATAGCCTCAGTTTATTTCAATTGCTCAAAAATGAAGTCAAAATGCAAAAGTAGTTTGTGTTTATTTAACTCAGCAGAAGGGAGAGGGAAGAAGGGGGCAGAATCTTGCCCTTCCCTGTAGGCTCAGGCAAAATCAAACTATTGCAGCCTCTTCTAGCTTGTCTGTCCTTCCTTATTCACAACCTTTGATATCCTGACTTCTCTCTGATGTAGCTTGGCTGCACATGTTCTGGTTTTCATCTGGGACACGTTGGGGGGCATGGCACAGACCTATTTTGAGCATAAAATTAAACATTTAGCCATGAGTATCAGAAAGGGAAGATTGGAAGCTTTTGTTTTCAGTCAAGCAGTGCTCAGAAAGTGTACTTCTAGGATGAAGGTCTTTAATCCTGCAGAGCAATTTGTCCAGGAGTTGAAACAACTGGAAAAAGATGGCAGAATGGGGAGTGAGCCTGCTTCAGATGTTTTTATGCAAATGTTCATTTCCATTGTGGCCAAAATATTTTGTTCATCCAGCACATGTAAAAGAATACATTTAGCCACAAAGATGGGTATGTATGCATGCTTTGTAACAGCTCCAAACGGAGGAAAGATTGGCATTCATTCGTGCTTTCAGCAGTTGCCCTTTGAAACAGATAAATATATGTATATATGTATGTATGTATATGTGTGTGTGTGTGTGTGTGTGTGTATATATATATGCATACCTAAATTGACATACTCTCTGACAATGAAGCTCTTTTTATACCAATCCAACCCCTTCTTCCTTCTCATTGTGCATATAGCTGGAAGGTCAAGTTTTATCCCCCCCCCCAGCAATTTGATTGGGAGGATGGTAAAGAAGAGCTGGAGGAACAGAGACTTTGGCCATTTCTGCACCACAGTGTTACAGTGCTATTATTCCACTTTCAACATCTTCTGGATTTCTGGAGTTTGCAGTTTAGGGAGGGGCATTTAGAACTCTCAGCCAGAGAGCTCTTTGGCCTCAGGAAACTGTAAACCCCAGAATTCCACATGACGTTGAAAGTGGAATAATACCACAATAACAGAGTAGTGTGGAAATGGCCTTTGTGTTAGTTTGCAGCAGCGTGTCTGTAGTAAATAGAATAATACAGCATGAGCTGGTAGAGGATAGAATTCTACCCTAGCCATTCCTAGCCTTGTGTGCTTGCCTACGTCAGACAAGGCAAACAGTAGCTGCCTCTAGAATTCCTTACTGGGCCTGCATGAAGAGCAAAACTGAGAAAAGAGTAAGTAAGCGTACTTTGCTAGCTACCTCCAGTGTGTTTGGGTCCCAAGAGGAAAATCATACGAAAGTGAAAGCTGGTGAAAGAAAAATAATAATCCCTGAATGCATTTAGGAAGAAGCTTTCAAGCATCTCTAGAAGTTCAGAATGTCTTGGCTTAGCTATGCAAGGCTTACCCTATCTGTTTGTTTCATTTCACATTTGCATAACATTAGTTTTGAACAAAAGGTTTGCTGAAACATGTTGAGCTGCTGTTTTGTTGTTGTTGTGTAAGAAACTATACCTGGTCTTTCCATGTGTGCTTAATTGTGTACTTGTGCACGGCAGAGAGTTGGATTGGATAGCCCTTGTAATCTCTCCCAACTCTATGATTCTGTGTTACTTCTGCTGCTGGTACCAAATTTTCTCTTAAAGAAGGAATGCTCATGAATGCATCTACTTCCTTAGGTCTATATTCAGTCCATCCCTGCCTTCCCCTTACTCTTTCTGTGATAGATCCTTTATAGTTTGGAATAAAACTTGGTAAGATTTCACCCCTCCATTGAAGTGGGAACCACCAGCTACCATGGCTGATGTGTACCAGAATCATGCATTTAAAAATGACCAAGGGAGAAAGGGATTAAGGTACAACAGATTTTGGCTTCAGGACCAATAAACTTATTCCCAATGATTTAAAAAGTGATAATTTTCTTTTCCTGCCATAGAGGGAACAGTTCTGGAAAGTTTTAACTGTGTTATTAAGGCCGCCAAAGTTTAGGAGTTTGTGAGTTATAAAATCATATTGAGTCTATTTTAGAATTCATTGAGCCCTCCTACATCACTGCCTAGTGATTGACGCGACATCACATATAATAATAATTATTAATAATGCCGATAGATTACAGAGTGGAAAAATCAGATTCTTCATAGACAGCTGCTGTCACTGCTGACATTAGAATCATAAAAGTGGTGAGAAAAGTTTCAAGTAGATGAGAGGAGCAAAAGGAACATGTGACAGATTTTTTTAAAAAAAATCACAATAATGTGAAATAAAGTTACATCTCCATAGATCAGGTAGATTATCTTCTTTAATCAACCTCAAATTTTCAAGGCAGCTTATGCAGATTTGAGTAAAGTTGTTGACTCTCTCAGGAAGGGCAGGCTTCCATGTATACCTCTTCACCCTAGAAGAAGAGATACAGGGGCTGGACAAGGTTCATAGAATCATCAAATTGGAAGATATTCCAAGAACCGTCTAATCCAACTCTGTGCTAGTGCAAGAATTGTTTGCTAATACACTGCTTAAGAGGGAGACATCCAACCTTCATTTAAAGACTTCCAAAAAAAGAAGAGCCAACCACCTTCTGAGCCAGTCTATTCCACTTCTGAACAGCTCTTACAATCAAGGTTTGTTGTTGTTAACTGCTGTCAAGTTGACTTCATCTTATGTGACCTCATGGATGAAGGACCACCAGATCATTCTATCCTCAACTGCCCTGCTCAGGTCTTGCAGGTTCAGGGACATGGATTCCTTGATTGAGCCTGTCCATCTATAACAGTGGTTCTCAACCTGTGGTCCCCAGATGTTTGTGGACCTCAGCTCCCAGAAGCCCAGCCACTATGGTCAATGCTCAGGGCTTCTGGGAGCTGAAGTCCAAAAACATCTGGGGACCCACAGGTTGAGAACCACTGATCTATAATGTGGTCTTCCTCTTTTCCTACTCTCTTCTACCTTACCAGGTGGCACTGTCTTTTCTAGTGGGTCAGATCTTCTCCTGATATAGTCAAAGTATGATAGCCTTAGTTTAGGCATCTTGACTTCTAGGGAGGGTTCAGGGTTGAGTTGCTCTAGATCCCTTCATTTGTCTTTTTAGCAGTCCAGGGTATCCATAAAACTCTTCTCCAGCACCACATTTCAAATGAATTGATTTTCTTCCTATCAGTTGTCTTCACCATCCAGCTTGCACAACCATATATAGAAACTGGAAATACAACAGCATGGACAATCTGAACATTAGTATTCAATGATACATCTTTCCACTTCAGGATCTTGTTTAGATTCTTCATAACTACCTTTCCAAGTCCTAGTCTTCTTCTGACATCTTGACTGCAATCTCCATTCTGATTAATGACTGAGCCAAGGTATGGAAAATCTTGAACTGTTTCAATGTCTTCATTGTCTACTTTAAGGTTGTATAAATCATCTGAGGTCACTATTTCTGCTTTCTTAATGTTCAACTGTAAACTTGCTTTTGCACTTTCTATTTTGACTTTCTTTAGTAATCGTTCCAAATCTTTGCTGTTTTCTGCTAGTAGTATGGTGTCATCTGCATATCTTAAATTGCTGATGTTACTTCCTCCAGTTTTCACATCTTCTTCCTCTGAGTCCAATTCTGTTTTAGATATATGTTCAATCAAGATACTCTAGATTAATGTAGTTCACCTGCACATACTTAAAATTGCTTTCAGGAGAGACTAGACTATGGCAGTGACCTAATTTCCTCCTTCTGGATGTTGCTAGACTACAACTCCCAGCATTTCTCATCATTAGGCATGCTGACTAGGGCTCATGGGAGTTGTGGTCCAACAATATCTTCAGGACAGCACTTTACCCACTCCTGAACCAAGGAGATGTTTCAAAAGTTTGAGGGAAAAGATGAGTTTTGAGGAATTTGAAAGTAGAGATAGAAAGTGAGAGATGGCTCCACATATTTTTGGAAACAAGTTGAAGAAGAAATGTGTGCATCCACCTTTTATTTTATCAAGCATTCAATTGCTTTCAGACAAACTCATTCTCTAAATCTGGGAATCTCCTCTCATGTTATACAAACTGTGATAGATTCAATCACTTCTGTCCCTTTTCTGCTAGAGCCAATCCCATTTTCAGCTGGGAGCACAAGAATGCCAGAGTTAGTTTGACCAATCTTCCCCTTGCTTTTGATAACTCCATTTTTATTATTTCAAATCTATGTACCCCTTCGCTCACCAGGAACTCTGCTTTAATCTAACATCGGAGATCTGGCAGAGCTTATCTTGCTTTGAACAATAACTAAGAAGCTGCTTAGCAAGAAAAGACCACTGTTGACAGAACTTCAGAGAGCCAAAGAAAACTACAAAAATGACAGATGAATCGGAAACATTGCTGGGAGGAGATTCACCTCAAAGCTAAAGCCTTGGTAGAAACAGAGCGGTTCCAAGGAGTGCCACATGGGAGGAGTTCTCTTCAAAAGGCAGCAGCAGTTAATCCCTTTATCTGGGACTGACTCCAAAATTCCTTCTAATTCTGAATTCCTGACTGCAGTATCCAAGGGCTGGGCCATCAGTGGAGCAACTCTGAATTAATAAAAGCAGCCTAGATTCATCTAAAATGATTGGTGTTACACTCCCCACTATCTGAACACTGTGGGTCTTACATTAGCCATGATTGGTGCCATTGGGTTGGATCCAGGCTTGGAGTACATCCATTGACATCAACGAGACTTATCAGCCCTTCAGCCTGACAAACTGAAGTTGAAAGTCTACAGAGCCTTCCTCCACAGCATCTCAAGATAACACAGACACTACATGACGCTAACACAGATATTCCGGTCCCATTCCTTCTGGCATGTTGTCCAACCTCTTTGCCTGTTGAAGATAACTTTGGAGAGTGTATGTGTCAAGATTTTTGTGCCTTTTGGGGTTGGCCTAATAAAGCTATCACCACAATATGGATTCTGGAATGCACCTTAAGTTAGTCCTGACTAATTTTACCCAGTGGTTTCAGTGGATTTGATCACAGTGTGAATAAAACTGGATCCACTTCAGTTTTTTTTTAAATGATATTCCAACTGTACAAATTCTCCCCAGACACCCTACGGAGAGAAAGAGGAAGAGGCAGTAGTAGTAATAGTATGATAAAAATAGTAGTGATGAAACCCTCACTCTCAAAGCTAGAAGTTCCTCTTTCACAATCTGAACTCAAAAGTCTAAAGATGTCCATTCCCTGGAAGCCAGAGGGTCATGCAGGCTAGATTGTGAGTGTTGGCTCCATGCTGTGTTTTAACATGTAGGTGAGAAAAGGGAGCTTTCTCCTTGATTTGCAACTGTTAATTACTTTCCTTGTTTAAGGCAACAGACTCTCTGAAGTAAGCAAACACCTAAGTTCCTGTTGAATTATCACATGCTATCTGAAACTGATAAACAGATTGAGGCAGTTTAATGTTGATTGGGACAGTTTATTGTTGGTAGGTGCCGGGCAGAGCAGATGTGCTTTGGACTAACTGCTGTTTTCTGAATGTTTACATGAGGAAACCCACCTGTTTAGTATATATAAGATAGGTGTGAGGAAATGTGTTTTGTCTCACTTTGGACCTCCACAAGGTGTTGACCCATTTCTGCTGCAGGAATAAACCTCTCCTTAGCTCTTTCCTCACATTACTTTGCTAATTTGGACTCTCTGCTGGACATCAAATCTCACTCTTGTGACAAAAGAAGTTGTTGTTGTGTGCCTTAAGTAATTTCTGACTTATGGCGACCTCACCCAAAGTCATCCAAAGTCACCTAGTGCATTTCCATGGCTGAATGGGGAATCAAACTCTCGTCTTCAGGGTCATAATCCAGGGGCATTTCCGCACTACACTCTTACAGCACGATTATTCCACTTTCAACATCCTATGGAATCATGGGGTTTGCAGTGTAGGGGGGGCCATGTGGTGCCTCCCGAAACTGCAAACCCCAGAATTCCATAGGATGTTGAAAGTGGAATAATTGCGCTATAAGAGTGTAGTGTGGAAATGGCCCAGGATTCAAACCAATACACCACACTGGTAATAGTAATAGTAGTCACACCCAAGTAATAAAAAGCCTATTGTGTTTATTTCTTATATCCTGTTTCAGTGGCTGTTTTTCAACAGGAAGTAGAGTTGTAGTGAAGAGGGAATGAGGGCATTGCACTCTTAATTAGAGTTCTATCCCCTCCCATGAAATTTCAATTCGTGGTCAAACATTTCTAGCATTGCAGTGAGTGGAATTTTGAAAATCTAATCGCTCTGTTTGCATTCCCTTGTTAACTGTCCCTGCCCCTTTGCTTTGGATGGACAAATGTTATTTCTAAATGCTTGGCTGACGTTTTAAGTTATTGCAATACGAGAGAGTTGGGGAGGGAAGGAAAAATTCATTGGAGCGACAGAATTTTATTGGGGGGAGCAATGCCCTCATTTTGTCCTTCATCCATAACTACTTTCCTGGTCTCTACGATATAGCAACAATTCATTTGTTAATCTGCCTTAGTTCACTTACTAACAAGACCATCTGATGTAAAGGCTTGTGTAATATTGTAAGTTCTAGCTGGGTGACATTAACTCCAGTGCAAGGGCCAATCATGCTGCCTCATCAAATTTGCACTACCAGAAGTGGTACCCTTCCAAAATTTGGGTTCTCCTGTTTTCACCAAGGCTGTTTGATGAGCAGAGTTCAGACAATGGCTCTAAACTAGTCCATATTATCCTGTAACCCATAGACATGACAGTACAGTCTTTCTGTGAGACTCTAGGCCAGGTGTTTTGCACTGGCTACAGGAAAACAAGCGTAGATTTTGAAATCAGGCTTAAGTTCCCAAAGGAGCATACTTCAAGGATATCAAGAAGGATGTGACAAATTGTTCACTGTCTAAGGATGGTGAAAAGGAAAAGGTTGAGGTGGTCAAAAAGAAGAAGGTGTTCTAATACAGTTTGGGCAGTTTGTTTTGAAACTGCGTGCTGATTTTTGTGCATAATGTCCACATTATTTTAGTGCACCATAAACTTTAATAAGCCTAAGGTATCTAGTTTCCCACACATTTTTTTGCACTGCATATTTTTTTTTCTAACTGCACACTAAAAAACAAAGAAACAAAAAACACCATCAGCACCATGCCCGATATACTTTAGGTAATCCACACACACACACACACACACACACACACACACACACGAGCTGATAAGAAATATTAGCTTTCCCTTCCACCCCTAGGAAGTTACTGGAACCCAACATGTCAGACTCAAGCCATCACAACTCACTTTTTCAATTATTGCAGAGACCAGAATTCTGTTTCAACCATGTAAGAAACAGAACATTTGAAGGGGCCCTTGGAGGTCTTTCCAGAAGGATTACCACTATGGAGATGTGCCCACCAAGCTCTCCAACAACAGAGAAATGACTGTTTTGGGCAAGGAGGCTATGTTGCTTGCAAGGTGGATAGGGTATTAATGGGAGATGTAGCTACGTAGACCTGGCTATGTGATCCACGTATCTTTCCTGAGGTAGGCTGCAGTCCAAAGTGTCTTTTGTTGTCCCCAAAGTTCTGTTCTCTATAAAGGTCCATGTGGACCAGAAAAATGTTCCAGTGCTCTAATAGATACAGAAGGCAAAGAGAGAGCAGCTGCACATGCTAAGCAGAGTCTCAGAAGTTTCAGTATGCCTGCTGGTTTTATTTAGGGCTTGGCTCAAGTATTACCATTTGATAAACATCTTTCAAACATTCCTTTCACATGGTTGAAAATGCAGCATTCATGGAATTTCATCTCACATTCTGATCATTCTATGACAGTGGTATATTGAGTTTGATGGCGGCATACAGATAGCCTGGCTGGGAAAGTAGAGAAAGCGCAGTTCTTGGAAGTAACTAGGTACAAATAATGAGTTTTGTTCTTAGCTGTCAATTCCTTCTTCCAATACAAAAGATCTCGCTTCATTACATTGTGATTATAGCTTACTGGTGGATAATGTCACATCTTTTGCCATGTAACAGTCATGCTTTTAGTTACTTTTGTAGTTATGGAGGTGTTGCCTCAGGAAAAGGTGGAAGAATGGCACGTGATTGAAGTGTTGGCTCATAGTGAACTTCACACTACTGCCTCATGCCATGGTGTCGGTGTTCAGGTAACAGCAAAATGTATGGGAGGAGAGTGTGTTTGTACCATTGACCCACAGCTTGTAGAATTCATTTTTAAGTAACGAAAAGTACCTGTTTTAGGGTTTGGGTTTTTTTTTTTGGAATGGGAAAAGTTTAAAAATTCTAACGGTAAATACAAAACTACTCTGGTGGCTTTAGCAATAGAACTGTAATATTAATAGAACAAAATAGCTTTTCAGGCTCTGAAAGAGGAAGAGGAGATAAAAGAAAAATCATTAAAGCCTAAATCTGATCCCTAGCTGCAAGTCAAGTAGACTCTTGATAAACTATTGATTTCCCCCCCCCGAATGCTACGATTCTATCAATTATTATTGATTCTGATGGGTGGGTGGAGAGAGGTCTCCCATGCAGGACCAAAACCACTGTACAGTAACTTCATGTGCAGCTTGGAACAATGACAGCTGGCAGCTTTCAGGTCAGAGGGTCAGTGAATCTGCTCCAGATTTTAGTCTGAACTTTACAAGAGTTATCCAAGGTGCTGAACCTAGTTAGGGACAGAATGCAGAACCTTGAATAGCACCATTGAAGTTTAGACTACAACCCAGAGTAGACCTTTTGCACGACTGATGAGGAAAGCACCAGCAGTGATTTGTTTAGAAAAGTTCTTTTTTTGGATTACAGCTATCAGAATCTCAGTGTTTTGGGACCTGAGATCCAAAACCATAACTTTTTGAAGTTCTTATTGAGTGACACTCTACCTCCTACACACTCTCTCACTCCTACTATAAACATTTCTGTCATCTTAATGTGAATTTATATTTTTTGCTGATATGGCTTTTTTCATCATATCTTTTCTAAGCTGAAAAGTTCTCTTTTTGGGGGAATATTATATAAAAAGCTGTTTGGGGTCAATTTTCTCACTCTTCTTCTCTGTGTTTTTTAACCAAGCTCCGCCACTATTGATTTTAATCTTTTTTATTGATCTGCTTCAAAGGACAATCTCTGGAAATGGAACTGAATGCCAGTCTTTGGTTTGAGGGCTGTTCTAATAGTCTTTTTTTTCCTCCACGTCCTGTAGATAAATGCATCCTTCTTATGCATGCTTGAGGAATGAAATATTTTGGCTGCAATGCAGACACACGCTTGTTTGATTACATCTACAGCAGCCTTGTCCACCATCTTGCCACCTTTCCCCAGCTGTTTCAGGTCCTGGACAAATGGCATTGTAGGATTAAGAAACTTATTTATGCTGAGCTGGATCATGGTTCCATCTTCTGATAATGATGATGTTGAGAACAACAACATGCCTACAGTGTGGGAGATGATGCTTATCAAAGACTATCTGATCTCCATGGGTAATTGGTGCAGAGGGTGACCTCTGCACCAATCACTCGCAATGTTTTTTGGCCACCAACAAGATTGCTCCGATATATCTCATCAACATCTCTGTTGATAGCAGAGAATCAATTGTTTTTCCACTCTCGCTAATGAACAGCTCTGTGTAATTAATCTAAAGGTCACACACTCTAAGAACAATAAAAATCTTTTCCACAAAAATTAAGCATCTGTCAGGGCAGGGCAATGGAGAGTAGTTCTAGGTGAAGCAGGAACCAAGGAGCTGGCCAGTAGTCAAGACCAAAAAGTGGCCATTTCTGCACTAGGCTGTTATAGTGCGATTATTCCACTTTCAACATCCTATGGAATCCTGGGGTTTGCAGTTTGCGGCCCCTCCCTAAACTGCAAACCCCAGGATTCCATAGGATGTTGAAAGTGGAATAATAGCGCTATAACAGCCTAGTGCAGAAATGGCCAGTATGTTAGAACCAAAGAACAAATCGGGAAGCAATGCAAAAAACAAGATTTAAACATTTAAAGCCCCCAATAGTTTAGGACCTCAATATTTGAAAGAGAGCCTCTCCACATATATGCCTGCTAAGGGATTTAGATCAGACCTCCTCTGTTTTCCACCAGTGGAATCACAGGCAATTTCCGCACTGCACTGTTATAGTGCCATTATTCCACTTTCAACATCCTGTGGAATTCTGGGGTTTGTAGTTCATTGAGGCCAAACAGCTCTCTGGCTGAGAATTTTAAATGTCACTCCTTAAACAGCAAACCCCAGGATTCCATAGGATGTTGAAAATGGAATAATAGCACTGTAACAGTGTAGGGCAGAAATGGCCTCAATCGGCATTGTTTAGGGTCTCACTGTGGTGCCAAGTTCAAACATGAGTTTCAGTAAAAGTCTTTAGGGGCCTACTGATTTCAGCCAATGCATATTGATGCATGGTTTTATATAGTTTTAATTGCAACTTTTTAAACTATGCAATTTAATTTTTTTTTAAAAAAATGTTAAATTCTTGTATTGTTTTCAGTTTTATTTTCCTGCATTTTAAAATGTTTGATTTTCTCAGGTTCTCAAGAGATGGAACAGGATAGAAATATTGCAAACAAACTAACAAACAAGGTCAGAGTAACACACCAGAGCTCAAAAAAGGGAAAAAAAAATAAAAAAAATAAAGAAGACCTCGTTCAACCAAGGGTCATGAGGAAGCCCTACCATACTCCTTCCTGTCTAGGACAATCCAATGGCCAACTTGGATGGGTGGAATCACTCCAGAGTCTGGGAATACCTCATGTGGAAGCTGTCACAATGCAGCTAAGAATTTCACCACATGGGGCTGTAGTCCAAAGATTTCAGAAACTCCTGGTGCTAATCTTAGGCCATTTCCACACTACATTGTTATAGTGCATTATGCCACTTTCAACATCCTATGGAATCCTGGAGTTTGCAGTTTAGGGAGGGGCATTTAGAATTCTCATTCAGAGAGTTCTTTGGCCTCAAGAAACTACAATGCTCAGAATTCCACAGGATGTTGAAAGTGGAATAATAGCACTATAGCAGCATAGAGTGGAAATGGCCTTAATTTAGTTTAATAATATATTTTGGACACTTTGATCTCTAAAGTGTTTACAAAGCAAGCTGGATTCCGTACCTAATGGGGTGGAGGTGGATGGGGAAAGGCACATTTCTTATATGCTGATGTTGGATTTGTTTGACAACCGTATCATTTTTGGGAGAAAGGGTAGTGTTTGGATGCTTCGTGGTACACAAAGAAACCACTCAACTCACTGTGCCAAGAATAACTTGAAAAATGGCACTTCCAAGAGAATTCTTAGGGTTTTTAAAGGTGTGGGGTGGGATAGGGATTAAAGGGTGACAGCCCTGGCAGTTGATCAGCTGGAACTGAAAAACACACAGGCATTCACACACAGAGGGAAGAGCTACAAGCTGATACATTCCTGGAGTTTTGAGATGAAGCTGCTTCCAATTATTGCAAAACGTCACTCACAAATAAGAGCTTTGGAGAGAGACCTGCAACTAGTTTTGGTTTTGCAAGGGTGCATTTGGGTCAAAATCTATTTTGATTTCCCTGTAACAGACAACTGTTCCCCACACAGCTGTTTCATGAAATTATCAGTGAATGGTACACCATATTAATAACTCTTATTTTGACTATTTTCTCTCCAGGAGCTTGCTTGTGTCGGGAACAAAAATAAACGCTTGCACAAGCAGCCTTGATTATGTTGACATCTGAGTCAGTCCAAGCCCTCATCACCCGTCGACCCCTTCATCCAGATGGTTTGAGCTTCCACAAGAATCAACATATGTTTCAAGTGTCTGCCACTGCGTCAAGCCGGGAAATGCTAATATGGCAACACAACATAGTTGGGAGTCAAGCAAACAAGGCAGGTTTGAAAATGTTTTAGACCTCCTTTCTAAAGGAGATGGAGTGTGTGCAGATGTCTACTCGGGATGCTTAGAATGTCTGCTTGAAGAAATGACTTGACGCTGGTATCTTGAGGACTAGCAGCCATGTTTGGGCATGAGAGAGCCACAGAGTGTTCTTGGCTGAGTAACCACTGGTGAATATCGGGTTACGTCTTCCCTGGACTCATTTCCAGGCCTGGAGCTGGTGATTTCATACATGTTTATGAAATGCCCTAAAAAGTCTCTTAATATTAGTAGCTATTTGTTACTCTTTTGCTACCATTTAGAGCAATTCTTCAGTTGCCACTGCCTTGTGATCGTTATTTTATTTTATTCCCCTACTCAAATAATCCTAGCCAAACATGGACTAAGTGCTATACACTATGTAAAGAACTGGATCTGTTTGCTGATCTCCTAACAGGCAAACCCCTACAGCACGGCTTTCCAAACTGTGTATCACAACACATTAGTGTGTCATCTGCAGCATGTAGGTATGTGACGTGAACATAATGAGTGGAGGGGCTGCTTCCCCTGCTGCCATGGCAAACCAAGCTTGGGTGGAGGGGCTGCCTCCACTTATGGAATTACTTACTAAATTACAGTGTTGTGAAATGATGCATGCCTAAAAAGTGTGTCACCAACATGAAAAGTCTGGAAGGCTCTGCCCTATAGCGTAGGGGCAATGTTCCTATATACAGTGATGTAGACTGGACTCGATTGACTCGGACTCAAGTTGGACTTAAGTCACTTCAGTGACTCAACTCGGACTTGACTCAGCCAGTAAAGATGCACTGACTCGACTCGTGACTTGTATACTTTTAGTGACTGACTTGCTGCCCTTGGTTCAGTAACATAACACATTCATCCAGAAACCCTACAAGTTTGAACAACACTTCCATCTCTTTTTGTCTACTGGTCACATGACAATCTGTTTCAAGCCCAAAGTGTGGGCGCATTTCTCAGAGGGGAGCAGCAAACGGGTTAGGCAATGGGCTTGAGGTGGGCTTGAGGTCTGCCCAGCAGCCTGTCCCTGCTGCATATCAAGGGAGCCTTCTAAAACTTTTCCTAAGAGCAGAAGACAAGACTCACCCCTAGAGTGTAGGGTGCATTTCCTCACTTCCAAAGCTGCAGATGGCAAAACTGCAAATGTGGAGAGCTGACTCTGCTTAAATTGTTAAAACTGAATTTATTTCACTCTATCTAATAATTCTGGAATTTTGGTTGGGGTATAAAGTTGGTTTCCAGACTTGAGACTTGACTTGAGGCTTAGAAGTAGAGACTTGGAGTAAAAGACTTAAGTATATCGCTGGCTAAAACTTTGTGCACTTTTTGGATGTGAGACCAATGTCTAGCCAAGTTTGACATCCCAACCAAGCTCCACCCCGCACACTGTTAACATCGAACTCATTTGTGCTTAGTACTAGTCGTGCTGTGCCCATGTAGTGATGATGCTGGAGTTCTGTATTAATACCAGTGCAATATCAACACTGTATTCACATAGATCCACTATACTGGCACAGTGCTCCCCTAGCAGCATGAGTAGAGTTTAGCAACAATCCTGTCCCCAGCCTACATCTCAGGCCCTTTTTGCATGGCATTTTCCACGTGAAAGGGTGCCTGGAGCATTGTGCGATTGTGAGGAGTGATCTGCATGACAATTCACAATTGTGCGATGCTCCAGGGGCCGGCAGGCGCTGATCGCGCACCTTTTCATTTTCGGCTAGAAGCTGAAAATGGTGTGTGATTGCGCATTGCTCCCGGGCCCCACGCGCACTTACCTGGCGTGCAGAGCCTCCGGAGCCACGCCAGTCGCACTTCCTGCCCCAGTGCAGCCTGGGAAACTCCCAGGCTGTGCTGCGGAAGGAAGAGGCGGGGCTCTCGCACGAGCAGGCAGCTCATGCAGAGCTGAAGGACCCCAGACGCGAGAGCCTCTCACCAGAGGCTGCTCGCACGATCCCTGCACCCCAGCACTGGAAGAAGGCAAGGTGCAGAAAGGGCCTCAGACCCAAAGAAAAGATCATGCAGTGGTTCTCAACCTGTGGGTCCCCAGATGTTTTTGGACTTCAGCTCCCAGAAGCCCTGAGCATTGGCCATAGTGGCTGGGGCTTCTGGGAGCTGAAGTCCACAAACATCTGGGGACCCACAGGTTGAGAACCACTGTGCTGTAGGAACATTAGTTCTGCCATAGAATTCAATACTGCCACATAGATAACTATAAATTCTGTGTCATTGCTTAAAATATCAATTCACATAAAAATTAATCAAAGGACTTCCTCAACTTTGATGCATTTGTTTAGGGGAAAAAAAATCTTTTGAGTGCCTGAAATGCTGATTTTGTAACAGACACCATCTATTCCACACGTATTGATTCTTTCTTCAAAGAAGTTATAAAGTTGTCTTTCAGCTCCACGTTAAGGGCCAGAATCCTGAATTTCCCTGTAGAAGTGGATGGACATTTTTGTCTGATGCAGAGTTGTTTCAATTGTATGTTGCAGATATGGAGTTGCACATTCAGTGCTACTGTGTGTTTGGATGCACATGTCAATGTGCATGGATATTCAGTTGCACAACATTGCCATTTGGTGTAACAATTATGTAGCACAATCAATGTGTGACTCCTTTACGGGTCTAAGCAGTTGTCGGATGCTACTTAAGAGTGAGACTTTGGACGTTTCCTGCTGTCCTCATCCAAACATAGGGTTTGTAGCAATGATCTTGAATTGTCTTAACAGTGTGAGTCTTTCCCAATGTCGATATGAAGGAACAGAAGAAGCTGTCATAATTTCTGGCTGAGATCCTCAGTTCTGATACGGTATATGAATTAACAGCACCTGCTAAAAACAAGCAAATGATAATAAAGCTGGCCAACAGATTGCAAAGGGAATACTAATATAGATTAGAAAGCTTTTGAAGTTGTTATCTTGATGCTCAACATTTTCAATATCCTGCCCAATTAACACTTATAACATGTTAGACAGACGCCCACACCAACAACACTGCTCTGAGAGCTCTTTCTCAAGCTGTAAGCCCCACTTACTAATTGCTTCTTCAGACTTAAATAATATTGATACATTAAGCATTCATGGAAAGGTTTTTTTTTCCAGGTAGCACAACACAAGTCTTCTTCCAAAGTGGAAGGCATTTCAGAATTTGTACCCATTCTTTGTTAAAGAGAAGTGTAGCTCACATTTAGATAGTCTTCCTTATTACTTGATCTACCTCCTCTCCAATGAACTTGGTTTATTGATTTATTTTATTTATTTATATCCCACCTTTCTCCAGACAATGCAACTCAAGGCAGCTAACATTTAAACAGTACAAGTTAAAACATACATAGAAGTATAACTAGAAAATTTTAAAAACAATGAAACAATTTACAGCATAGTTAAAAACATTAAAAGAGCATTAAAAGCCCAAACCTAACAATTTACAAAAGCCCGATGGCACAACAATATTTAACCAGCATCATAAGGAGACTAAGGAGGAGCCATCCTGGCCTGGTTTGCCCCCACCAAGGTCAATTTTTTGTCTCCTTCACCCATGTTCAGTGTTAATATCAAGCTTTTTAACAACTCTTAAAACTCTCCACCGTTTTATCATTGGATGTGGACAAAATGCTATATCTCACTGGCAGACTGCAGCAGAAGATTCCCAGTTCATTTCATGGCACTTCCACTCAGGGGTGAGAACGAGTCCTATTTAAAAGTCTTGGAAAGCCATCACCAGTGAGTGCAGATGAAGAGTGGGCAATTCTGGCAAATCCAAGGGCCATTTTTGTGGGCTACATGCACTTCCAAAATGCCACCAAAAACTTAATAAAATTGGAAGTGACTGAAAGTCCACTGCAGCATATGGAAAACAGTCTGAGATCCTCCATTGTACTTTTGTGGTACAGGTCTACACTCATCTGGTTACCTAATGGTCATACTACACCAATCTTCTGCTGCATGCTGACTCCGCTTCTGTGACAGGCCTAGTGCCACCACCTGGCAGGCCATTGCACCTGAACCTGCATCCATATGAGTGACCTCTGTTTGGCACATCCAAGAGTTTGTTGAACCTGACAGCACACAAGCAGGTCTGGTCAGCTACAAAAGGATATTCTCTGAGGGCTTTTTCCTTATCCTGTTTGAATAAATTAAACACAAAACTGCAGAGTGGGATACCTCACCAGTCCCCACATGATTTCCTTGGTCCCACAAGGGTAAGTGCTCCACAGTACTCAATGTTACCTGTGTCACGGTCTGGGATGTGGACAGCAAGGATTATCAGATGCAGGGGCTGGGGCTGGGACAGGGAACAGGCACTGGGTTGGGAGGCCAAAGGTCAGAGTCCAGCCAGAGTCCAAGGCCAGGCCATTTCCGCACTAGACTGTTATAGCACTATTATTCCACTTTCAATAACCTATGGAATCCTGGGGTTTGCAGTTTCAGGAGGGGTCCCTCCCTAAACTGCAAACTCCAGGATTCCATAGGGTGTTGAAAGTGGAATAATAGCACTATAACAGTCTAGTGCAGAAATGGCCCTGGTATCAAGAGTCCAAGGAGTCAGTGGCAAGAAGCAGGTCCAAGAAACAGGTTGAAGGTCAGAAGTCAGGAAGGCCAGGACCACTGAAGCGTCAAGTGAGGTTACAGGCAGCAAAAAAAAAAAAAAAAAAAAAAAAAAAAGAAGCCATGTTGCTGTAGCAAAAGCTTCAGAGAAAACCCAGCCCTTACATAGCTGGCTCCTGGCCATTCCAGCTGCCCTGCATCTGAGCAGCCAGCTGTGCCTGAGATACTGGGAAGGATTCTGTGAAGACTATAGTCAGGGCCAAGGTATTTGTGGGCAGAATCCTGCAAAAACTCAGTGAGAGCCAAGCTCCTTGCAGGAAGAATCCTGCAAAGACTCCATCAAGGACCCAGATCCTTATAATCTGTCTCTTCCAGACAGGGGTCTAGCCAATCATTCTAATGTTCCAGTTCTGGTTACTTCGCCTGGTAGTAACCAAGACTGGCCTTCCTCCAACTTCTTATAATTCCTCTTCTTGACCTTTTCACTTTCAGTCCCACACATTTCTAAAAGTCTTCTTCTCCTCTCCTTGCTTCCTCTGTGTCTTCCTATTGTTTCCTATAGGATCCTGCTTTCTCTGAGGGCTCTCACTTGTGCTTTTCCTCCCAAGCTGCTCCCTTCCTCATCTTTTCCCAGATTCCTGGTTCTTGAGATGTTCTCTGGTTCTGCCTCCAGATTTTTTCTCTTTTCTTGACTGCTTTCCACCTCTGTGTCTCCTTTCCTAGTTCCTTGGTTCACTGCCTACTACTGTCCTGAGTCCAGCTAAGGCAGACTGGCTTGGAAGGAGTGGCCATTCACAAAAATCTTGGTCACCATTGAACGATTTCCTCTCCCTTAACATTTTTTTCAGGCCATATTGGGTTTTGTGCCCTATATAGGCAGTGACGTATTTAAGTCTTTTACTCCAAATCTCAAGTCAAGTCTCAAGTTCTTGAAGATACTTTCAAGTCAAGTCTAGGAGCCAATTTTATGCTCTAATCCATATTCCAGAATTTCTGGACAGAGTCCAATAAATTCGGTTTTAACCACTTAAGTAGAGCTGGCCCTCCACATCTGCAATTTTGCCATCTGCAGCTTTGCAAGTGGGGAATAGGATCCTTCTTACTTCCCATTTCTGATGCTGGAGTATTTTTCAGACATGGGGGATAGGAGCCTTCTTACTCCCCATTATTGAAAATTCAAAAGCTTTAGAAGGAAGGATCCTTCCTCCTCAAGCCTGTTGCCTCACACATTTGCTCTTCCCTCTGAGAAATGCGCCCCACACTCTGGGGGTGAGTCTTATCTTCTGCTCTTAGGAAAAGTTTTAGAAGGCTCTTCTGATATGCAGCAAGGATAGGTTGCTGAGCAGACCTCAGGCCCATTGCCTAACCCATTTGCTGTTCCCCTCTGAGAAATGCACCCACACTTTGGGCTTGAGTCAGATTGTCATGTGACCAGTAAGCAAAAAGAGATGGAGGCATTGAACAAAATCATAAGATTTTTGGATGAACACATTATGTCACTGAACCAAGAGCATCAAGTCAGTCATTAAAAATATACAAGTCTCAAGTTGAGTCAATGCATCATTTACAGTCAAGTCGAGTCACTGAAGCGACTTAAGTCTGACTTGAATCTGAGTCTATCAACCTGAGTCTACATCACTGGTTATAGCGAGAGAAGAAAGGCTATTTATACTGTACACAATAGGAAGCTCAAGAAGGTTGTCTTCCCACCTTCTCCTACCCCATTCTCCAGGTACGTTGAAGGCTACAATATCGGTTAACTCAGGAGATAATCATAGAACAGCAGCATGATTACAGAAAACTTTTGAGACAAACTGAATGGCATATGAAGATATGCACCAAGAGGCTACATCATTGTACCCCCATTTCTAGATAACCACAATTGTAAAAGTAGGAAATTTCCACAGGTGAACCACATGTTCTAACAGGAAAGCTATAGCCCCATGAGCCATGCCTCGAAGTGTGACTTTTTAACGACTTCAATTCATTCTCCCTTTGCACCTTAAAGGAACATATCACTCAAGCAGCTGTGACACAGAGTGTCTCTGGGAAACTATGTAGTGGATTAATTCTCACCCTGTTGGTCATGAATGCTGTTCACACCAGATGAGCATCCACCATGTGTGAGAATGGTGTGAGAATGGAAAATCCAGACAACCTATCTGGGTAAAACCAAACAGCCAATTGCACTGATATGTATAATGGCCAAATTCTGATTCAACATTCTTCCTTGCAGAATGAGAGCCAAGGTACACGGTAGCAGAATAAGCAATAGCAAGAAACAGTGGTTCAGTGTCAATCCCTGCATTGGAAGTGTATTACCTCCATAACTACCTTCATTTTCCCCTTAACATGTGGCACTCCAAACAATGACAGCAGGTGGATAACCAGTTGTTAAGAAGGAGTATAGTTAGCTTATACAATATGGAAAAACACATGAAGTGGTTGCTACCACATATGTAGTGCCTTCCTGTGAGATAGCACCAGTGCAAAAATATTTGGAGATGGACCTGGCACATCTACAGTTCAATTGGAACTGTCCTCAACTGTCAACTGGACAGTTCAATTGGAACTGTCTCACTTAACAATCAGTGGCTATTTCCACCCTACACTGTTATAGTGCTATTATTCCACTTCCAGTCTCCTACGGAATCATGGAGTTTTCTGTTTAGGGAGGGGCCTTTAGCATTCTCAGCCAGAGAGCTCTTTGGTCTCAGGGAACCACAATCCCAGAATTCCACAGGATGTTGAAAGTCGAATAATAGCACTATAACAGTGTAGTGTGGAAATGGCCAATGTTTGTAGATAAGGCAAGCAGCAACTGCTCTTTGGACATTGGAAGCAATGTCCATCACTGCTTGTGGAAGAGACCTAAGTCAGCTGAGAGACTCAGCCTTGTTTCCTTTGAGCCTGGAACCAGACCTTGACAACTCTTCCGTACATTTTTCTCTCTAGCTTGGTTTTCCAAGTCTTGAGTTGACTTTTTGGGTCTCTGATTCTTAGAGTGCTAATAACCCAAACTAGCTGTGGCTTCTCTCTACATGATATAATTTACGATATACAGTAGTATGAAAGGCCTAAAGGCACTAGACCCTGTCTGATCTTGGAAGCTAGGCAGGGTCAGCCCTGGATAGTAGTTGGATAGGAGACCACAAAGAAATATTAGGTGCTGTAGGCTATATTTCAGAGGAAGGAACTGGCAAAACCACCTCTGAGTATTCCTGGCCTAAGAAAACCCTATGAAATTCTTGGGTTCACCATAAGTCAACAGGCGACTTGAAGGCACATATACACACACACACACCCATTATTATATTTCATCCCTTTCTTATCTCACCAAAGGCAACCAGGCAACCATTTCACACTCACACAGGAAAGAATGCTCTGCACGTATACTGTTCTGCATGTCTGATTCCCCACTAGTGAGAAAGCAGAACATTTGCTGGAAAGAAGGAAACTTGATATCTGCTTGCTTGCTTCTTCTCCTCAGGGCTCCTATACATCTCAACCAAATAGAAATATAAAGCTTCATTTGTTTCTGATTTTTTTTGAGGGGCGGGGGGGTGCCTAGTGGCTTTTTAAGCCATTGAAGTCCTGTCAAACTCCACATTTCTGTGAAACAACTGGAACATAGTCCATCAGTATTTTTTAAAAAATAAAATATTGTTTCAGGTATTCCATAAACTCATAGAATTGGAGGAGGCCTTGCTAGTCTTGTATTTCAATCACTAATCATCACAGGAAATACAGAGCTAAAGCGTCCTGCAATAGCTCTCTAGTCTCTTTCTGAAGACATTCAGTGGTAGAGAGACTACCAAAAGATTGCTACTTACCTTGATCAAGATGGGGCATAGAATGAGTAGGTGGTTATTGGTTGTCCACCACTCTATTACAACAGGAATGAAAACCTGCAGATTGCCCAGTGGCACCAGCCAAACTGAGACTGTTCCCCCCACCCCACAAGCTCAGTGTCCTCTTGTTTAATGCACAGACTCTCGTTATGGCTGTGGGTGTTTATGACCTGATAACACTGTTGCCGTAGAGAGAGAGGCATGTTTGTGATGTTAATGCAGTGTTCTGGGATAACATGAGTAGACACTGGGAATCAACCAGACTAAGGCCATTTCCGCACGAATCTGTTATAGCGCAATAAT
This sequence comes from Iguana delicatissima, assembly GCA_948472985.1. Taxonomy (NCBI): domain Eukaryota; kingdom Metazoa; phylum Chordata; class Lepidosauria; order Squamata; family Iguanidae; genus Iguana; species Iguana delicatissima. The sequence goes on along the minus strand of CAOKZL010002074.1, from coordinate 674 downwards.
TCCACTTTCAACCTCCTATGGAATCCTGGGGTTTGCAGTTTCGGGAGGAGCCAGCAAGCCCCAGGATTCCATAGGAGGTTGAAAGTGGAATCATCGCGCTGTAACAGACTCGTGCGGAAATGGCCTAAGAGAAGATGGCTGGATAGAGAGAACAGCCTAGGCAAAATCAGTGGCATCTTGGAGCAGAGATTGCATCATAAAACAAATCAAATAAAGTGCCTGGCCTATCTTCCAGCCATTGGATATTTTTCTTTCCCGTACCTTACTTTTGATTAGCCCTGTTTCACTGCCAGATTGACTTACACCAAATCTGTTCATTATTTGAAGTTATGATGGTTTTAAAAGCTCCAAATGTACTGGTAGTTTCACCAGAACAGGTGACATTTTGGGGGAATGTAGCTATGTTTGTCTGTTGTAACAAAAACAACAGAATCCCATGGCTCCTTAAACATTAATAAACTTTCTTAGGCATAAGCTTTTGTGGACTCCAAGCTACTTCATCAGATGCACTCACCACACATCTTCATCACATGTATCTAATAGTATGGACTGACATCCATGAAAGCTTATGCCCAGCAAAACTCTTTTGAGTCTTTCAGGGTTTGCAAAATTCTGTTGTTTATCACCAGAAGACCTAGAGAAAGGGAACCCATCTTGCTTGAGACACTGAAGAC